>OZ025270.1:6632143-6672143 GCA_964019165.1 Mastigias papua | reverse complement strand
GTGGTTTAAACGCTCTAAATGAAATTTATTGGCACATCTTTCTAACACAAAATAATTGCATAGTCTAACATTTCCCTTCAAAAGTTTTGGCGATTTGTCTTAAAATTTGGCCATTTTGAGTTTAAGGCTATTTTTTAATCACTCTTAAATCTCAGCGACTTTGATCATTAATATTCATATAGACTATAGCATATAACAGACATCCCCAGAAGAGTTGCTGAGCCGTGTCATACCGCTCCCGGACCGGATAAGTGAAACTCATATTTGTTTTGTTTTCTGATCTGCAACTCAAGTTAGCAGAAAGATCTTAGGCTTCACGAAGCTCAAGCAATGCATGATTCTTACATTGTTCTTAGATATAAGCGATGTTGAGCTTTAGTACTCTTGTGATTCTTACAGACTACAACAATCACATAAACAACACATAAACAACAAGTAATATATATAAAAAAAACCTAAATTAAAACAAAGAAACAAACATAAATAAATAAAAGTAGATAGATGTAGAGGAATTTCTTAAGGAGGAGCTCTCCCAGTAGCAAGCTCCTCCTTTAGAAATTCCTCTACATCTATCTACTTTTATTTATGTTTGTTTGTGTGTGGATGACCTTCTTGTTATTCTTACAGACTTTCTTATAAATGTGTGTATTTTGTGAAAGCTCCCTATGTGGATGACCTTCATAATAAAGTTCAAGTTGAAGTTCATTTCATTTCAAAATTCTAAAACTAACACAACTTCCAACAGCAACTACAATTGCGAAATACCGTTAAATAACAACAACTTGACAACAAGTTCCAGAAAACTTGACAAGCTCACAGAATAGTGAAGATAAATAATCAATACTATTTGTAGTATTTTAATAAAAGGCTGTATTTGGTTGCCAGGTAATATCAGAACACGGTCCTATTACTCAAGATTGAGTTATGCAACGTTTATTTGTATTTGTCATAAGGCGTATGGGGACATAGCTGAATAGAATGTGAACTTCGTTCGGCAGGGTTCAGAGTTCACTCTCTTATTACATCACAATCTAGACTACCATTGATTGCTGATTGGTTGATCATTATAGCTTGCTGTGCATTGCACGAGTGTGGGCCTAGCTGTACACATCTTACACCGAAGCGAGCGTCTGTTAGTGGTGTGATTGAGATGCATAACCAGAAACAAGACTTCTCGCCTCTTGGTAGAGCATTCCTCCTATCCCTGAATGTAGCTGGATGGCTATGGAGTGCAATCAGCTTCATTCCTTGGTATTATTTTAGTGGACAGTACAAACGAAGAAAGCCTGGCAAGCAACAGGCTTTAGTATCCTCGAGCGGAGCTTATCGTTGTATGGCCAATATCGATCAACTTATTGGAGGCTATGATGGCATTAATACACTTTGCGATGTTTTTGCGTGAGTATGCACTCTTTTGTTTTAGTTTGAACATCATCATTGCAAAAATATAACACAATAGTAAACATTATTGTCGGACTGGATTATGAGAGACTTTGTATAGTAGTTTGACCGTAGCCTAATAGAAGAAGACTGGAGATACAGTTGTAGGTGTACGCATTCAGTAGAATTTCTTATTTACTAATTTCTGCTTTATTGAGCATAATGTGCACAATGCAGCCTTCTGAAATTTGTCGGTTTCGTTTACAGTTAGGCTTTTGGTTTTAGTTATGGATGCGTTCTACAACACGTGTCAAAGTGTGTTGTGGCCAGTGGTTAGGTAGATTAAATTTTAGCTTTTAACCTACTAAAGCCTATACTACATACTAAAGTCAAATGAAGAACTCTTTTCACCTGTAGCCCCATCTTTTTAGTTATTGCTTTAATAAAACTATAGATGTTACCTGGGCAGTATGGTATGAGCAGCCTCTTCCCCTTTCTACCAAGAATGAATCCTAAAATTTGTTCTAATTGCCCTTGCCCATTAAAAATTGAACACTATTTGCACCAATGAACTTATTGGAAAATGATAGTTCAAGACTACTGAGGTTTGGTGTAGTGCTAGTAGAGGTATGCTGTCTCAAACTTCTTTAGAGGCAAGATCTGATATACTTTTTCAAGCTATGTACCTTTTACTTGTTTTATTGTATGGGTGCTCACATATACACCCTCACACTCACACATCACAGAAGAGTAGCAGGAGGAATTTTCTATATTCATAGACAACATCTTTCTCTGAATCCTTAAGAATGTAATCATATAGGAATGAGTAAACTGGAATGTGAAATGCACTGTCAATCACTTTTAGTTTATTTGCCTTTGTACCAATATCCGTTTATTTTTTTATATTCCTAGTTTGATAATAAGAGTAGACTAGGTATATATGTGTGGTAGAGTATGAATCTTAGATTATATTTCTGTTCTCATGTAGGGAGGCTTGCAGGAAATTTCCAAACCATAAATGCTTAGGCACACGTGAACTTCTTGCCGAAGAAGAGGAAATCCAACCGAATGGAAGGGTATTCAAGAAAGTTATTTTGGGAAAGTATATCTGGCTCACATATGCACAAGCTGCCGAAAAAGTAAAACATTTTGGTAGTGGATTGATGGCTATAGGACAAAAACCGAAAACAAATGTTCTGATATTTGCAGAGACAAAGGCCGAGTGGTTTCTGGCAGCACAGGCTTGCTTCATGTATAATTTTCCAGGTATCCTGAACTTTTTTGTAATGTTTCATAGATAAATATGCTAATATGACAGGCTGTAACTCATTGTGACTACAAAGACTTATGCAGCCTTTGTTCATTTGCTTATGATCAAATACAGAGTATTCTGTTGGATAGGTTCTCCAACTGGATTGTTTACCTAGACTATGCTTAGTTGAATGTTGATATTTATTTGAACAGAACTGCCGTCAATCAAGTAAGGATGTTGACAGTATATAATATATAAATAAAACATAGAGAATTCAAAAATATACTTTCTTCTGTTGTAAACGCTTCAAGTACTGATGAAGATAGTATATCAAAACGTTTACAACAGAAGAAAGTATATTTTTGAATTCTCTACTATACATTTTATATATATATATATATATATATATATATATATATATATATATATATATATATATATATATATATATATATATATATATATATATATATATATATATATATATATATTGCAGAATTTTCCAGTTGTATTGTAGAATATTGCATGATATAGAATGGTGCCAATTTGTAGTTCAAAGTTATCAATATTAATTCATAATGATTATTTTGGACCATGCTCATTTGACATTTGGCATGCTATCTTAAAAGAAAGATATTTCATTGTCAGCTGAATTTTCTTCTTTGCAGTTGTTACAATATATGCTACATTAGGTGATGATGCATTAGTGTATGGTATCAATGAAAGTGAAGCAAATGTCATTGTCACTGATGCATCTCTCATACACAAATTGAAAAATCTCTTTGATCATATACATTTCATTGATACGATTATCTACTTTGGAGAGGCAAAGAAAACATCATTAGTAGGATTTCCAAATGAAGTAAAGTTCCATTCTATGTCAGAGGTTGAAGAGCTTGGCTCAAGGCCAGAAAATAGTATGTTGCCATTGAATTTTTTTCATGCATTTGCTCAGGTTTAGTAATGGTCATGGAGTCAAGTGATAACATATTCTGAAGTTGTCTTTTTGTGAGAAAAAGCTGCACCCAATCAAGCCTCTTCTTATCAATATTAGCCTGAGCATGACCTATCACATATCTTGTGGCAAAAGTTCATACTGATGAGGGGGATTTACATCCACTGGTGAAGGCATGCGATCTCATTAATTTTCAAGAACAGGGCACACAATGAGATGCACACCTTGCCTCATAGAGGCACATGACCATGTGTGTGCATGTGATTGCAAGCCTTAAATGGAGAGGCATACGCAATATATATGTATTCAGAGTATTTATTCCATTTTGCTTTTGACTGTCAAGGATTAGCAGACTGTTCTCTTGGAAGGAAAATTTGAATGAGAGAACTTGACTGTGAAGTTGATGTTTACAGTGGAAACTGTTTTGTGTGATTGGTAGCAGATGATAGGGACTGGAAGCAAATGATAGGGACTGGAAGCTGTATCCTCTATCCCCCTAGTTGGGCAGGCATCAACTTCATTCACTTTTCATAACAAACAATATATATACAGTGTTTATAGAAAAAGCTGAAATTTGATGTTCCCAGGCAACAGTATGCATTAATAGATACTGGGGTTTGTCTTGGGAAACCATTATTCATTCGTGTGGGCAGGCAGCTTGCAGCTCCCCTGAATTTAAGCTCCCCATGATTGGGAGTATAGTTTTCTTTGTAAAATTCTTGTGTTGGCTGTTATGTGCTCTTATTGGAAAAGTGAACAATGTGTTTTGTGCATTTCCAAAGTATGAAGGTGTATATTTGTTTGACTTTTTTATTCTTTTCTATGTAGTTGCCTCCAAGCCCAAGCCCCCTCTTCCAAGTGATATTGCTGTAATTATGTACACCAGTGGATCTACAGGAATGCCTAAGGGTAAGCTGCTTGTTCTCTCATGATGTTGCTAATGATGGTAGTGGTGGCACGGCAGTGGTGCAGAGGTAGAAATAGTATTTGAACCTGGGAACCTAGTTCCCAGAAGTTTTTTTTGTTATGTACAACTATTTGCTGAGGGCTTCTCAAAAGAATCTCAAACTGTTTAGTTAAGTATGAAACTCCAATGACTTAAATCAAGTTAGCTTCTAGGAGAAAAAATCATTGACTCTTTTGACTTGAAATTGTATTTCCTTACTTCTTTGATTATAAGCCGCAGCTTACATTTTTTCCTTGGCAAATTTTGTTGCTGCTTATAAGCGAGGGTGGCTTACGTTTTTTTAATCCATTCCATCAAACCATCAAAACACTTCAATTTTGATGGCATACTCAGGACACATCCTATGCGCATGAAAATCTAGATGTATTGAACCAGGTGTTTGCATGCTTCATGACACCTTGCCCTATATTGTCTGATAATGTAGACAGACTGTATCCATTTCTCCACTTCATACCAGGGCACGATTGACAGTTTTTCAACAAAATTCTGAGATTTTTCTAAGTGGGATTTAGTGTAGCTTAAAAACGGGAGGGGGCTTTTAAACAAGGGTGGCTTATATGTGAAGAAATATTATATATATATACAGTTGTTTTTATTATGAGAGTCTATATAAATTTTTAAAAACTTTTAGTGGAAAGGCTATTGAATTATATATATATATATATATATATATATATATATATATATATATATATATATATATATATATATATATATATATATATATATATATATATATATATATATATATATATATATAGACACTCAAGAAAAATTCCAAAAAAACTTATTATCTCATTTATTATCTCATTTGTTTAGGTGTATTGATATCACATTACAACATAACAAGTACAATTTCGGCTGTTTCTGCAAGATGTAATGGTATAAAGTGAGTTTTTCTTGTATGATTTTTTCTGTCCTCAGTGACTGCTTTAGTCTAGAATAAAGTGATGAATGACTTTATGCTTTTGATCATTTAAGATAATAACAAGTGAACCTCTTCTTTTGAAGTGAATGTAGGAACTTTGTATTCATTTTGAGCAGTTATTGGATTCTTATAGTTTTTGCTGGTGTCAATAATTAGCTGATTTTGATATATATATATATATATATATATATATATATATATATATATATATATATATATATATATATATATATATATATATATATATATATATATATATATATATATATATATATATATATATATATATATATATATATATATATATATATATATATATATATTATTTCATTTATATCTTTGTTTTTTATTTCATCTGGCTTTGTATTACCATTTTGTTTTTACACTTCCTTTGATGTTTGTTGCTCATATCTTTATTTGAATTTTCAGCAAGCATGATGTTTACATTGGCTACCTGCCTCTAGCTCATGTCTTGGAGCTCTGTGCTGGTTAGCATTTCAAGCCTTTATTCTCTACCATTTAGTCATTCATACAGTGAATATTACATATTTATATAGACTTGGCTCATGGAAGGATGTGTCATGTAATATATGGGTTTAATGAGTAGTGTTTGTTATATTGCTTGTAAAGCTGTATTGTTTAGTTATATTCACAATACCATCTTAGTTTGTATTTATGACGATGGGTCTAAGGTGCAAATTGCATGCTGAGAATATCATGTGGATGGGAGATGCAGGTGCTTAGCATTATTCTCATGTCAGACAATTTATGCATATGTATGAAAGTGACTTTGAATGAATCCCTTCCCAAATTGTTTCCCACATAATATGCACAGGTGGAAATCAGCATTAGCTGAAAAATTTTGCAGCATGGTTCTTGTCAATATTAGAGCCATTTCGTGGGCTAGAATGCTGCAATATATATAAATATAATATATATATATATATATATATATATATATATATATATATATATATATATATATATATATATATATATATATATATATATATATATATATATATATATAAAGTAATAGAAGAAAACGGCAAATAAAACTACCATTTCATATATATTATATTTATATATATATATATATATATATAAATATAATATATATATATATATATATATATTATATTTATATATATATATATATAAATATAATATATATATATATATATATATATATATATATATATATATATATATTATATATATATAATATATATATATATATATATATATATATATATATATATAATATATATATAATATAGTGTGTGTGTGTGTGTGTGTGTGTGTGTGTGTGTGTGTGTGTGTGTGTGTGTGTGTGTGTGTGTGTGTGTGTGTGTGTGTGTGTGTGTGTGTGTGTGTGTGTGTGTGTGTGTGTGTGTGTGTGTGTGTGTGTGTGTGTGTGTGTGTGTGTGTGTGTGTGTGTGTGTGTGTGTGTGTGTGTGTGTGTGTGTGTGTGTGTGTGTGTGTGTGTGTGTGTGTGTGTGTGTGTGTGTGTGTGAAAAGTCTGTTGGTACTACAGAACTTCACTATAGCACGAAAAAGCGGGAACATTGCTTTAGCATACTGAAAGCTTTTTTCGTCCGACACTCGTCAGAGTATGAAACGTAATATATATATATATATATATATATATATATATATATATATATATATATATATATATATATATATATATATATATATATATATATATATATATATATATATATATATAGAATAAACCACAAATATACTATCCTTTAGGTAAACGTTTCGATCAGAATCTTCATCAGTACTGATGAAGATTCTGATCGAAACGTTTACCTAAAGGATAGTATATTTGTGGTTTATTCTATTTATGTAATTTATATACGTTGTGGATGCGGCTTAGGTTTAGTTTGTATATATATATATATATATATATATATATATATATATATATATATATATATATATATATATATATATATATATATATATATATATATATATATATACAAACTAAACCTAAGCCGCATCCACAACGTATATAAATTACATAAATAGAATAAACCACAAATATACTATCCTTTAGGTAAACGTTTCGATCAGAATCTTCATCAGTACTGATGAAGATTCTGATCGAAACGTTTACCTAAAGGATAGTATATTTGTGGTTTATTCTATATATATATATATATATATATATATATATATATATATATATATATATATATATATATATATATATATATATATATATATATATATATATATATATATATATATATATATATATATATATATAGAATAAACCACAAATATACTATCCTTTAGGTAAACGTTTCGATCAGAATCTTCATCAGTACTGATGAAGATTCTGATCGAAACGTTTACCTAAAGGATAGTATATTTGTGGTTTATTCTATTTATGTAATTTATATACGTTGTGGATGCGGCTTAGGTTTAGTTTGTATATATATATATATATATATATATATATATATATATATATATATATATATATATATATATATATATATATATATATATATATATATATATATATATATATATATATATATATATATATATATATATATATATATATATATATATTATATTTATATTTATATGTATATGTATATATAAATTCTTGTTGACGGAACCAGTCTATTATTGACTTAGAATTGATTTATTTTTGTAGAGTGTGCCGTCAATGCATGCGGTTGCTCTATAGGATATTCTTCAGCATTGACACTCTCTGACCAGGTAACACTATGCTGCCATTTATATCAAATTGCCTTACAATGAGGACTGTTCTGTAAATTTCTTCCTCAGAAACGCCTTGTAGGCTTAATGGACTGATTTGAACAAAAGAGTGACGGCAAAAAGAGAAAACATTGTTTTTTTGACCTCTAATCCGACTCACCCCAGAATTAGACAACATTACAGACTGGTTGTACAAAAATTCCCATTTCTTCTAGTTTATGAGTGCTTCTCTTTATTAGCAGAAAATTTCATCATTCCCAACTGTTTCCATTTTGAATTTTACAGCCTATCATAAATATAGCTTATGTTAGTTACTGCCAAAAAAAATTTTGTGAAAATTCACAGTATAGCCTGAAAACGACATATTATTATGTAATGGACCATCATCTCACCACATCTTATTCGCCTTTCCTCTTCTTATATCATCTTCCTTCATTTTCCAGCATCATAGGGAATGATCCTTTTAGATGTAAGAAGTGCAATGGTATTCATCTCATGTTCAAAATTGTTTTGCCCTAATGGCTGTTTTGGAAATTTACTATTTATATTTTAGTCAGTTTTCACTAACATCAGCGTACCGTTTTTAGTCTTCTAAAATCAAGAAAGGATCAAAAGGTGACATCTCCGTGTTGAAGCCAACATTGCTTGCTGCTGTTCCTGTAAGTAATTTTATGTGAACTAACATCCTGTTGTGCTTATCTGGATTTGATGGTGTTAGGACGTCTTTAGTCTATGATTACACAGTCTTTTTGTATATTCAGGTATTCTACATTCGCTTATGTAGATAAAGTAGTTATGTTTTTCCTAGTTTGACGATTAGTGCCATAGCAGTAGTCGTCTCTTACAAGCTTTATGATTAAGAATTTCACCTTACTCAGTTCGAATTCTCATATGGAGCTGGATTGTAGCAGGAATTATCATACAAGTAGAGTAATGATCGACGTTTTCGGCGATTTCGTTCACCCTCTTCATGTCTGCGCCTTTCAACGAAATGAGATACTCTTTGTTTATTTCTGTTTACCCACTGTTTATTTGTAGATGATCATGGACAGGATTCGAAAGAGCGTGCTCGATAAAGTCAAAGAAGGTCCAGTTTTCCTGAAACTTTTGTTTCATTTTGCATACAACTATAAGCTGTTACATTTGAAGCATGGATTTGATACGCCAATTCTGAATCGGTTAGTGACTTGCATTCTTTTCGTTTGTGATTTAAAATCTTTCTAAGATAGTGACTGCCATTAGTGTGCTGATAAACCCATATGTAGGGCAAGCAACACTGTTATGTTTAGGAAAACTCTGCCTATTTGTTTAACTTGGATAGGTGCCCATTATGCAAATCTTTCATGCCTTTGCCTTTATATACAGTCTTATATAGCATATTCGTTATCACTGCTGTGAGCTGCCATACCGTATGCCCTGGATTATGCCCCCTCACATCCGGATATGTCCCCCTCGAATAAGCCTCCACCCTTATTCGATATTTATATAACTGGATGAAATGTGATCATAAGTTTGTAAGATAACTTTTTGATAGATTTTGATAAAACTTGATAACTTTGTAGCTGATACCTCAGTAGATAATTATTTTAGTAAATACTGTTGATTTTATTTTTTTAACTTTCTTCTTGTTTTTTCAACATACTTGGACTTAGATATCACCATGAAAACAGCATATCTTCCTGACCATTTTTGGTGAATAGAGGATAAGCCCCCCCCCCAAATAAGCCCCACCCTGACTTTTTTGCGGAATAAGCCCCAGGGGCTTAATCGAAGATTTACGGTAGTTGTAGCAGGTGCTAGATCAAGAATCACATGTACAGATAATAAAATGAATCTCAGATACCACATGTCTTAGCACACATTTTCCTTATTTGCTAATGTAATTTATCCGCTTTTATATCATCTGTTTTAGTTTGTTCTTTGCCAAGATTGCCTCCATTCTTGGTGGCAGAATACGGTTGGTTTTGAGCGGTGGTGCACCTTTGTCTGCAGACACAGAAGACTTTATGAATGTTTGCTTTTCCTGCCCAGTTGGACAAGGCTATGGCTTAACTGAAACTACAGGAGGAGGAACTTGCTGTGAAGGTACAACTAATATTTCCAGTCATCTATGATTCTTAAAATCGTTACATTTGGTCATGTTGAGATATTTTTAGGCCGCTACAAATCTCTTTCCTATAACGTCACACTTTCTGCCTTCTGAATATTTTGTCAAAGCTAGCTGTAGGTGTTTCTTAAATGTTTATTGACATTGTTAGAGATTTTTCGCAACATTGACAACCAAATAAGGCGACTATGAGGCGAATTAGGAAGCTAATGTTTCAACTAGCTTCATGAACTTGCTCAAGTGTACTATTTGAAAGGATGGGTTTGTTTCCAGTTAAATGCAAAGTTTCTTTTAGAAGCAGTTTCTCAAGTTTACTTTTTCAGTTCTGATTTGAGCTTCATGTTTGTTATGCACTGTCATTTTATGGAAAAGTAACGTGTACTTTGGATCTATGTGTATTTAATTCATTTTGTCTTTTAAAGGTTATTGGGAAGGATTAATACTCCAATTTCCTATTTGTATGTTATTCTAGCTTGGGATTACACGACTGGGCGAGTTGGACCTCCGGTTGGAAGTAATGAAATTAAACTGGTCAGCTGGGAAGAAGGTATGTAGACACCTCATGCTTGAAAATTAGGCCAGTTTTGCCTCTTTGTCTTCGAGCTTTGGAATTGTTTGCATGAAGTATGTTTTGCCAACTGACTGACTGTTTGCGCTTTTTTCTTTGAGGTGGATACACCGTGTATGACAAACCGAATCCTCGTGGTGAAATTGTTATTGGTGGAAATAATGTGGCAATGGGCTACTTCAAGCAACCAGAGAAGACAGCTGAAGTCTTTTTTGAGGAGAATGGTCAAAGATGGTTTTACACGGGAGATGTTGGTGAAATGGAGAGTGATGGATCTTTGAAGATTGTTGGTGGGTATAGCTTTCACATCTGTTTCTCCCCTTTCGCCATTCATCTCCTTAAAGTACAGTGAGTACATTTTTGCCTTAGGCCATAAATTTTGGCTCCCTCCTTCGCCACGTTCATATTTGGTGCTCCCAGTGACCCGAAGGAGGTGCTATTTTGTTTAAATTGACTCAACCTATCCTATATTTTTCGCTGTCCTCATAGCTATCCTCTTTTTCTCTCGCAGACCGTAAGAAAGATCTCGTTAAGTTATCCACGGGAGAATACATATCTCTTGGAAAGGTAGAAGGCGTTATGAAACAGATCCCCTATATCGATAACTGTTGTGCTTATGTGAATGGTGAGCATGCTTACGCTGTTGCCTTGGTAATTCCGAATGCAAAGCACTTAAGGACATTAGCTGCGACTGTTGGTGTCACCACAGAGTCAATGGAGGAATTATGCTGTGATAAGAGAGTAGTGAAAGCTCTTCTTGGTGCAATAGAGAGTGCTAGCAAAGGAGGTAGCTGCAACTTTTTGCTATTTATACCTTGCATATAGGCTAGTCTGCACTAAGAGATCTGTTTGAAGATCCCCTGAAAAATTTTCCAACCACACATGCGCAGTAGGAATCAAAATCATCTATGAGGTCTTCAAGTGCTTGACGATCTCGTTTACGATTTTATTTGCTTCTGTGCATGTGATCATCGCAGAGTACAAAGTACCATGCGTGTGAGCATTTCTTCCCGGCAAGGCTTACAGAAATATGCAAGAGCGTCATTCAGGGTAAAATGAAAATTGAAATAAAGTACGTTGTCGATATTTCATAGCCACAAATTGACTGTACTTAAGTTTGGGAGAGCCTCTCAGAGGATAAGTATATATGTGTTTGTTCCTTTATTTGTGCAAATAAGGGGGTGTTTTTTGCTGTGCATACGTTTACGAGTGGTCTCAACAATACGGCGAGCTGAAATAAAATCTCTGAAAGGTCGAGGCTCGTCCTATTAGCACAATGACAATTCTATATGTTTATATATTCGTGTCCTCATTTTTTAGGCAAATTGGAAAAGTACGAAATCCCAAAACGTGCCAAGATTTGCACAGAACAGTGGACCCCAGAAAGTGAACTTGTGACCGCTGCATTCAAGTTAAAGAGAAAGAACATATCAAATTTCTACAAAGACGATTTGATAGCGTTGTATCAAGCTTAGTGACGTTTTGAATGTACGTGGTGTTCTTGCACCCTGCTTCCAAGTATTAGGAAGAGCGTGACATTTATCCGTGATCTGGCTATAAGGCTCTAACATTAGTGCTCTGCATCAATACACACTAAAAGATTCATGTACCAATTGCCCCTGTTGGAAAATCTTCTTTGTTGTTGACTGGTAGCAGCGAACAGGTTACATTGAGTATGCTGCCTAGTCGCTTGTAATGCCGCGTATCTTACCTCCCTGTGTAATAACTAGAAACTTAAGAATGAGCCATGTAATGCCTGGTAGCCATTTCAGCGTCAGTTTGTTTTTAGTTTTTCATCCTTACACCCGTCAGGTCTCGCTTGTAACTGTCTATAATGCAACTTAAACATGTAGTTCAACGGCATCATTTGTGTCATTTCTTGTCTCCAGTTCTGTTTGTCTTCGTTGAATTTCTTTTGTTGTTAGTTCCAGTTTCAATGACGATTGCTGTAAAATTATATTTCAAGTTTTTTCGGTCTAGACAAGAATTTTTCAGAATTATTCTTGTTTTTGACAAGACAATTTCTTGATTACTGTTATGGAATTGTTTCTACAGAGAAGAATGTAGTCAAATATATTTAGTGTGGTTGCATTTTAGGAGCTATAGCTACACAAGGAAATTTTCTATCTTTTGCTGTCTTCTGTGGTGGAGTGCATTTGATACCAAATGAAGTCTCCAGGCGTATACCTGGATGGAGAAGGCTCAACTGAGAGACTTATCGCAACATTTTCAAGTGAACAGTGCACAGTGTTGCGACCCCTTTGTATAGAATTTGCCCAGTGGGGTCCTGTCTTCATCGCTTTCTGTTCGATAGTTGGACCATTGTTGAACTATATTTTAATTGGTTCAGTAGAACACCTGAGCCAAAGCAGGTCTCCTCATTTCTATGACACGCTGCACGTGCATATACCTTTAGGCCCAGTTGTTTTTATTGGTTTCCAAGTACTTGTTTTGTGTCTGGCCGTTATATGGTCTTGTTACTGCTAATGAACTACCAATTACGGTTAGATTATCGAATGATCTAGCAAGCACCTTTCTTCACCCTTATTTGTGAAAAGGTTTAGATGATCGAATTATTTTCATAATATTTTTTACGTTTCAGCTTCGCTTCATTACGCATTTGACGGCGTCATTATTTAACTTGGACAACAATGCACCCAATTTTTTATTAGTGACGGAGTTCACAGAAAAGTATGTTTATTCTTGTGTGAATTAAGTCCTCGAGGTGTCATAAAAGTATGCATTTTTTGTAAGAACGTTTTTTCTCGCAGTAGCAAAACTTTCTCAGTACTGAAACTTTTCTAAGATACCCTTAGCATGAAAGCCGAATTTGTGTAACATTGCTTTGTTACATAGACAGACGGGGAATACAACAATGTGGAATTTTAAGGCCTGATTACATGGGAGTTTTCAACCCCGGGGATGATTTCAACCCACTTGACCGAGGTGAAATGAATTCGCTATTACATGTATTTCAACCCCGGGTGTGAAAAACCATGCCACCACTTTTTCAGCCCCAGGTATGAAAAAGCGCACCAGCGTATGGATCATTTTCATGGCAGAAAGAAGGTGGCCGCTTAATGCGAACTTGCAGCTTAATTTTTTAATATAAACTCATGCAGCTATGAAGCCAACTAAATTCAAGAAGATAGTCGCTTTAGGGAATCACCGACTGGTCATTGCGCATGTGTCAAAAGCGTTTCAACCCCTGGGTTGAAACGAGTTTGCGATTACATGATCATTCACATTTAAAGAACAATGCCAATTATCACCTTGAAGATTTGACCTCGGTTAGCTTAAGGTGGGATGAAATTTCAACCCCTGGTGTTCTTTCATCCCCGGGGTTGAAATTTGTCCATTTATTTGGAAACTGAAATCAACATATGATTGAGTAGCGAGGTGGGATGGAGTTTCATCTCGGTCAGTTGTGTTGAAATTCAGCCCGGAGGTTCAAAAACTCCCATGTAATCAGGCTTTAAAAGTTTATGACGTATCAACTTTCTTAAGTTTCAGAAATCCAGTACTGAACTTTCTTACCTTTTTGAGCAGACAAATATCACTTTCTTATAAACCATTTTCCTATTAAAAAACATGTATTTAGAAGATTTACTTGCTCGTAACTGATGTATTGTTCTGCAATTATGCACATATCGCATAAAATTGTCACTTGTCTTCCATTAAGATTCATTCAGGCACCCTGGACAGGAATCCTAATAAAAGTTACAATAACTTAAATGCTTAAAGCAGCTACTCAATCGCAACACTTTAACGTCGGTAGTTTTTTATGATGGTGCTCAATTTAAAAATAGGATGGCTATATTTGATAAGTGGTAAATTAAGGATGAACATTATCTGTTATTTGCACGCTTCAATATTTCTTCAACTAATGCTTTAGTAATGAATGCTAGAGCATTAAACATTTTGCTCGGTTTTTTAATTAGCTCAACAAATTTGTTAGCACCAGCGTTCACCTAATCTTTACAACTTGAATTTCAAGATTTAACGTTACCTTCTGTTTGTTTCATTAGGCCCAGTACAAAAGAAAGTAGTAGAAACAGGATGCAAACTCAATCGAGTGATGGCACACCTCCATGGAACCTGATAACATTTATTAATTATTGCATTTTGTAGACCTGAACAAGGCACTGGAAATCGCGTTCTGGAACTGAGGTTGTGAGTATGTCTGTTTATATGCTCGACGTTGGTAGGCTTTATTACATAAAATATGCAGTTCTAAAAGCGTTTTGTGCAGTTCTATACAGATTACATTATTTAGAAATCATCAGTTTAATACAGGTTTGCCAGTGTAGGAAAGACAAGGCTAAACGCTCATTACATGTGACCAAATAAGAGCATAATAGGCCAATCTGAAATTAACGTCATATTACGATGTCATTGCATTCTTGCGCGGTCCAATGTTAGGAACATTGGCTTATTTTGAGCAGAACATTCATGCTACCAGGTAAGTAGGGTTTACAAAAGAAGGTCACAAAGGCGACCGCCTCAAAACAAACTGCACAAAAGCAAAATTCCCTCTAGCACATACTGCACGTTAACAGGGTGCAGTTTGCTCTTGGCCCTCATGACCTATCTCGTGGTTCACGCCTGTAATGAAACATTCACACGTATGATCAAGGCTACTAATTGCCATTGAACATGACCGTCCTGGGGAAAATCACAATTCAATAAAAGGAGACTAGGTATTTGTCGGAAGGACTTGCGGTAAATCCTCGAATTGCGCCATTCTCCGAAAAATCCCCCTCGTAAAAGCTTCGCGCTAGAACTGCAAATTTTTCCTAAGCCTCCACCCGAGTCATCGAGTTGAGAATAACACTTACAATGTTTAACACGACAGAGTAATTCATCGACAAAAGTTTACGAAAACAAACAACACTACTCTTAAGTCCCGAATAGGTGGGGGGTTGGGATAGTAGGGGGACTGGAGGTTTCCTGAGAATCTAGTAAACGAGGGAGTGGATTAACCGGAATGGGTGGAAAATTTCTCTAATTACAATGCTTATGGTTGAGTTTCACAACTCATTTCAACTGTAATCAAAATGACAAAAGTGATTTCTCACGTTGTTTAATACTCCATCGAATATGCTACAATTTGACTGGAATCTTGTCAAGATTCTGGCATGGCAAGCAAGTTCCGACGGGAGACTCCCCGTAAAGGACTCTTCACATCCACCGGAATAGAAAGCATAGCCACCATCTAGTGGAAGACATTAGGGCAATGATTTTTAGTTGAATATTGAAAATATTGGAAAATTATGAAAAATCTTATGCTTAATTGTGTCGTTCCTTTCACATTATGAACGAAATGAGGGTTTTATTTCATGTCCTCATGAGATAAGCTCACTTATTCCAGGATTTTACTATAAGGAAGTTTGTTATGGCCTTCGGGGAAGGAAGACAATTTAAGCATGCGCTGTAGGAAATCATAGACACGGCTTAAGCAAATGATGATTTCAGTTGTTTCACAAAAGAAATAAGAGAATAATTATGTACGAATAGTTTATACCTACAATGCCTGCCAATAGTCTTGGAACACTTGCTATGATTTACCCTATAGACGAGCTCGGCAATTTTGTATGAACGAAATATGAGCAACTCAAAGGGCAAGTGTGATGCTTGTGTGTAGAAAGCTACGGGGTTTTGCCATCAAACCAATATTGGAGGGGGGAGGGCGTTTAAATTTTAAATGGTGGCACGGAAAAGCGACAGAAGTCGGGAATTCGGAGAATTGTATGTATTTTCCAACTACTTTTGGAAGGCGTTGTAGTGAACGTTCTTGAAGGGGTTCCATGCATTGCATTGGATCGATTTCAAACGACTCCTAGCATCTTAATACATATCCACATAGCGACCTTATCATTGCGCACACAAAAATAATTACGTGAAAAGTCTGTTGGTACTACAGAACTTCACTATAGCACGAAAAAGCGGAAACATTCTTTTAGCATACTGAACGTTACATACGGACGAAAAAAGCTTTCAGTATGCTAAAAGAATGTTTCCGCTTTTTCGTGCTATAGTGAAAAATAATTACATATATTAGATTCTACATCGGATACTCAGCCTAATATACGAAAATTCTCCACTTTTTGATTAAGCGAAATACCTATCTTGTGACAATGAGGTCTTGCTAACGATCGAAAGGGTACAGGCATATAATTAAATGCGGCTGTGGGGTTGTGACATCCCCCAATCCTTCATCTAATTAGAAAATCTAACAGCAGTCAGAAAGTTTAAGTCTTTTTGGAAAAACCTTGGAAAAAGTTGTCTCGGAAAAGGTTGAATCAATGGTGAAAACTGAAATCACGACTCAAAATGACCTTGTAACTAACTCAACGAGAGGCATAAGAAAGTACATAGTTATTCATAAGAATTAATTGTCATACAAAATGTTTAATGTAGATTAGGCCTTTCGGATTATGTCATACATGCAATTAGGGATGTTTCGTCATCAAACATTGCACCATGATAGCACATGGAGATTAAAACGCTATCTGTTGGACAATTTATTGATCATAATTCCTTATTGGTTGATTCTGTGTTATTGCACCATCTTTTGTAGTGATTAGTATAAAGTAGCTTGGATTTTATCGTAAGATAGTTTTGAAGAAGTAGCGAAGAATTAGCTGAAGTAGACGAATTTCATGCCTGAAGATACTTGACGTAAAGAGAAGAATTCGTAAGTTTTATAGCCATTTTACATATTACCGATATTAGTGCGAGAGAACCCTCGCTCCCTTCAACGTTATAATTTAGGGGTAGGAATTTAGTAGCAAATGAAGACAAGTATTCCCTAACTATAACACAAGGCAATCCATTACAATGTGAAAATAGAATTAAGAGGCAAGGTAGAGCTCTTGAAGTAGGCTTTAACGAGTTAATAGAGAGAAGGGTCATTTAACAAATGTTTTAAGATCATTCTCAGATTTATTTGTAACAAGCATGCTTTGTCAGGAATAGCTACCCAAATTGAAAATGACAAATAGTAGTATTTTTCCCTGAATCAAAAATTTCTACTTCCTGACTCTGATGATATCTTACAAGCTATCGCCGGCCGCTTTCGTAGACTGTTGCAGGGAGATGATCCACTACAAAATCCTAGTTTGGTTGGAAAATTATAAATATCATTAGGTTTAGCTAAATTTTGTGCTCTGTTAACTGCCCTATGAAGTTTGGAATTCTTTCCAACGCGTGCAACACTAGACAAATTGTTTCAGGCCGTACAGCTAAGTTTTCTCTATTATTTTTAGTATTAAGTTCTGAACTGGGATGGCAATCGGAAGTTAAAAATGTTAAAATTGCTTGGTCTCACAAATTCTTTACAACAATTGGTTTTGCATGAAATCGAATTTGTGTCCAGACTTTTACAAACAGAAAAATGCTTTGCTAAAGTTGTACCTTGCAAATACACTCTTTTGTATAAGAAGCTACTTTATAAGAAACCTGCATGTAGAATGCCAAAACATTTAAAGAACGTATACTACTACTAAGGGACAATTCCCTAAGGAACTTTCAATTTGAAAAATCTTTATAACAGCAAACAATCGAGAATAAGGAACCTGGTTCCATTCATTTGCAGCTTAAACCAGCATAGATTGTTTGCTATGCTTGTGTCAAGCGTTTCATGTTTCATTGGTCTTAAGCTATAGCCAAAAATTAAAGGCAAAATGTGGAAAATTCAATGTTTCACTT
This sequence comes from Mastigias papua, assembly GCA_964019165.1. Taxonomy (NCBI): domain Eukaryota; kingdom Metazoa; phylum Cnidaria; class Scyphozoa; order Rhizostomeae; family Mastigiidae; genus Mastigias; species Mastigias papua. Next base: position 6,653,528 of record OZ025270.1, on the reverse strand, counting down.
GTGTCTGTACCATTTGTATGGCACTAAATATAGAGTGAAAATTAAGGAACTGTTAAGGAACTTCAAGTACTACAATGTGACTATTGAAGATCCGAAAATAAGAAACTTTTGGACCTAGGCCTTGAGCTAGGTTCCTTATAAAAAAGCGTGTAATTCGTATACAAAGTAACTTTATCTTATAGTGAGATAATTTCAAAAACGCTTATAAGTGGCAAGGGGGGTTCCATTCGCCCTTCTATGTACAAATTGCAGTCTGAGATGTAAATTGACTAGCAACAGACAAAAGGTATGACAAATTAAACTTAAGGAAGGATAAGTATTGTAGGAATACGTCTGAAAAATTGAAATCAGTATACGTGGAGGTATAAGTATGGATGGGGGGGAGGCATTCTGCAGTTCTTTCAAAGGAGAGCCCATGCCAAAGATACTGGGGAAATTACTTTAACTATAGATCCATATCTCCTCTTTGCAGTAATGTTTTGAACAGGGAAGCTGTAGATTTTTGGAAAAATCTTTCTGCTACTTGAACATGTAAAAATCTGCTCGGTAAAGAGAAATATACGCTTTTTTTATAAGGAACCACTTTATAAGGAACCTACATGTAGAAGGCCGAAATATTTAAAGAACTTATACTACTAAAGGAAAAATCCTTAAGGAACTTTTCATTTTCAAATTCCGAGTGCTGTACTCAGATGCAAGTGAAGATTACATTGCATTGGATGATATCAATGGAATAGACATGATACTTCTTGATTGAAATTATGCTTTTGCATATATAGAACTTATTTCCTGTCGCATTTGTGCTTTTGAGGTTGAGTTCTAGCCATAATTAAAGGTGAAATTCAGAATTTCAATGTTTTTCTAGTGCCTGTGCCATTTTGTGACACTCTATGTGCAATGAAAATTAAGGAACTATTAAGGGACTTTTAGTACTAGAATTTGATAAAAAGAGGCCGGAAAATAAGGAACTTTTAGAACTAGGCCTTTAGCTAGGTTCCTTTTAAAAAAAGCGTGTCGCCGATGAATTACAACATATGAAAACCAGATTTTACAACAGTCGCAGACCATCACAGATCATTCGAAGATTTCAAAAAGTTTGAATTTTCCGATTATCGCAGATTGTCTGCGATGGTCTGCGATGGAGAAAGTTAATGAAAACACTCAATCGCCGACTGTCGTAGACAATCTGCACAGGAAATACAAAGTTTGCATCCATTTACATTGTTTCATTTGCAAAACAAAATGGCCGACAACGATGCAAGAGACGACGATGCTTCGTTCATGGAGATCATAAGGGAATATCCTGCAGTATATAGTCGTGCTGCCATACCTTCCTTATCTAAAATCGTTCCTTTAGATATGGTTTTCTTCTTAATAGCCTTCTTTCCTTTAGTAAGGGGTCAGTCTGGGTACTGGGGCGGGTTAAAATTTACAAAATGGTTTACAAGTGTTATACCCCTTCAATTTTTGTCTAAAAGTTTTCACACCCTATTGAGAAATAAGTAATAAGTTTCACACCCCACTTGCTATCTACCCTGTAAGGATTTTAGGGGAGATTTCTTCATTGCTACTTTTAAAGTCGCAATTTCCACTATCATCTACTTGAAAGATCACATCATATAGAAAATGTGTTCTGCAAAATTACTTGTTGGGAAATATTGCAAGGAAAACCTTTGTACACAATGTTGTAAATATCATTGTTTTTGAGATTTCTTTGCATAAGGCATACATAAATTTTCATGAAAAAGTTGATTTATGTTTGAAACTTCATTTGAACAAACAACCGCGATGAATACTAATAAGAGCACTACAATAACACAGTGTACCAGAGGAAACTTGAATCAGACAAATTGTTATTGGATAAACTCAGACAACTAGATATGTATAATTACAGAGGTCACTAGACTTCTGCAAGTTATTGAGTTGATGTCCTTTAGATTTTGTCTCTAAAGGATTTCATATTCCTCAAACATTCTCCACAAAGTTTCATACCCCCAAGTACCTTGAAAACGCTTTCATGCCCTGCCCAATTCTAGCCCGCCCTACTACCCAGAGTTATAAATGACTGACCTCTAACAGTGCTATTACTAGCAGCTGCTGAATTTTGCCTTGGTCCCCCTTCTTGGAATTTAAATGTTAGTTTACGCGCCAAAGCCTAGAGTGAAAAGCAAGTACAGCATGCGATAATCGCAGAAAATCTGCGATGGTCGCAGACAATCAACGTTCATTTGGAATACATTTGTCTGCGACTGTTGCCGATGAATTACAACATCTGAAAACCAGCCTTTAGCTGAGGCATGTGAGGTGATGAAAGTTATATTCTATTGTCTTTTGCGTGCTTTGATTGGCAATTGAGGATGTAAACAAATAAGCTCATTCGCTCAAGTGGTTTCCCCTTTTCTCTTGTTACTTCTAGGAACTGAACTTGAAAGTATATTAGACAGTTGGATATCTTGTCAAGCAAACATTATGCTGTCCGACGCTGTAAGACACACCAAGTTCCAGGGAATTCCGTAGTTTATCATGGAATCAAAGAAAGAAAATCATCAACTATGTCGTCCTGTAGTTCCCCCAGAAGTATCGAGTCTGATGGAAGAAAAAGCGGCTGACTCCACGAAAGATGATCAAAGTATTCACAAACAAGATATTGATTCACATAAACTTTTTACTGGTAGGAGAGTCTTAATTTGTGTTTGCATTTTTGCAGTCCTAGCGGTTATGGTTACTACCCTTGCGTTGGTTTTCGCACCCGTAACCGTTACTTCCATCTCAAAGAGAACTAGGAACCATACTGAAAGCGGAAAAGCAAACATGCAGAAAGGGGTAAGTCCTTTGTTAGAGTATGAGCTTTCGACTTGGATTTGTTGTTTTGTTGAATGAGCGCCTCCTTCTTGCAATGAGCTCGCGCCATCCCTTTTGCTGCACAATGGCTCATCCAGTTGCTGCTTCCTGACCCATTGTTTTATACTTTGTTAACGTTCTTCGCCGTGTTATATGTTCATGCCATTTTTTTTTATAAGAAAGTGGTTCACAAGAAAGCGAACTCAGCTGCTGAATAACTTGAGACAGTTCAGTACTGGATTTCTAAGACCTAAAGAATGTTGGGCGGATTTGCAGCTTAGGGTTACAGCCAAATCGCTGTAAATTGCTTACGAAGTAGTAAGGAGTATCTCCTTACAATACACAGAGTCAAAACAGAGGTAAAACATGCGGCAATACGTATTAATTATTATTAATTACTAATTTACTCCTATTTTCCCTCGATACACTTTGAACTCCCTTTGCGCGTTAAGAAACGTCCGTCCATTCTATGCAAACCATAAGTAAGCTCGTATAGAATTCACGGCGGTTTGGCTCTAGCCCTAAACTGCAAATCCGCCGAAACATGCAAGTGCATCGTCTCTTTTGCCTACTTTGCACAGATTTCCTACGAAAATCTACAATTTCAATGCTGTTTTTGTGTATTGCCTATGTCTGCGTAACACTTCAGTTGTACACAAATTCGAATATTCTTGCAAAGAAAATCTTACGAAAGTTTCAGTACTAAAATCATAAAAGTGTTAAGAGAGTTATCCTTGAAAAAGCAACCCCTCTTGAAGGCTCGCTTGCTACTTACAGCAAAAGTGCCTTTTGTTCCTTCGATTGTTGAAGAAAGCCGATCAACTCTGGAACCTGGGATTAAAGCGATTAAAAATATAAAACCCGTAATGCCTCGATTAAGCACCCCCCGCCAATAATCACCCCCTTCGCAGCTCAAAAGTTTTATAAACACCCGGGCACTCAATCCAGGCATTACAGTACCACAATCACAAGTATACACCGTTTACTGCGCATTTAGAGATTTGGTAGTCTAGGTGTCCTTCAGCGCCTCCAAGCCCCGGCATTCACTATAGTCAAGAACTCAAAAATGAAAGTTACCTTGGCATGTCCTTAGATGAATGTAGAAAACATAACAATATACTGCGGTATGAATATTATGACCCATGACCTATAGAACTATGCACAGGCTTTGCTTGGATAGCTTTTATGAAAACACAAACCAACAGTGGCGGCCTGGCAAGGTGGCTGGGTGAGCCTTGAGCCCCAAGAGAGGGCTATGGAGGGGCGCCAGAACAAAGAAAAGGGTGCCAGAGCACTGCTAGAATATTTAGAAAGCGCTGGAGCAGGCGCTGGAGCAACGTCAGAATAGATGTAGAGCGTTGGAACAGTGCAGGGATGGCTGCCCGCACCGAGGGCAGGGGGGCAAGGTTTCTATCGAGGGCTCATCATAAACATCTTTGCACTAAAATAATTTTAAGTTCTTGGAAAAGGGCAGGAGGGGCAGCTGCCCCCTGCCCCCAGTGTAGGCGGCCCTGGAACAGCAAGTATTGAAAAGGGCTCTAGAGCACTGGCGATTGATATAAGCTTCGAGGTAGAAGAGCACAACTTCAGCCATATTAAGAACGGAGTAAGGGTGCTAACTGCTACAGCAAGTTAAAACGTTATAGACTTTTGAGGTAGGTGTCGAAGTAAGATTACAATATGCCCTTTATTCAAAGATATAACTAACAAATTGATTCGAGGGTGCTTCATTACACACTATACTCGTGGAATAGACACCTATGAGCTAGTTTCAAAGAGCTGAATGCTTATACGCGGTGACAATGAACGTCCACACAGAATTCTCTGCAAGCCCGTACGTACTGGAGAGCAGGTAGAGCAATGTCCCCTAAATAAATCATCGAGATTGTATTTGGAGATGTTCTAAACGTTGTTCTAAGTTACAACACGATGCAATTCTCCAACTTGATCAAACAGAACAGGTACGACGCTACTAATGGACTGGGAGGGCTTTCACGATGGTGGCAACCCTAATCAGAATTAGCCAGGCCGCCACTGCAAACCAGGATCTACTTTCTCATCCTATACTACGAGTAGTCTCCAAAGTCTCCTCATCTCTACACATTGGCCTAAACATTATAAAATGAGTTTCCATTACTCAATGTTTAAGTGCTGAAATAATACACCTATCAATATACGTGAATTGCCAACAGTTAATACTTTTGGAAGACTGCTAAAGACGTTCTGAAGAGCAAGACTTAAATAAGTGAAGAGTCTGTTCGCACTACAGAACTTCACTGTAGCTCGACAAAGCGGAAACATTCTTTAAGCATACTAAACAGTTTTTCCTTCAATAGTCATCAGAGTCGCCTTTCGACGTTCCATACTCAAGCAGGCGTCGGACGAAAAAACTTTTTAGTATGCAAATTGTCGCAGCTTTTTCGAACTATAGTGAAGACTTAGTTAAACACGACCTCCTTGATAAACAGCCTCACGTGAAGTAGATTTTGCTCTTATACCTTTATTCTCAGTTTTAAATAAATTAGATAGTTTGTTTTTTGTTTCTATAAGAACGTTGTGGTATTTGTCTCATTCTGTCGTGCTTCTTACCTCCAGTTATTGTTTGAAATTGCTGATAAATGAACATTTACTAGCATAAGCTTGTCTAGTAAATAATTTTTATTTTGAGAATTCCTTCCATTTATCCAATTGTATGGTAGAGTTTTGTACCTTTATCAAATGTTTCCAATAGTCTATCTTTTTCCAAAAAGCCTTAAATTTTCCGACTGCCCTCAGATTTTCCGATAAGATAAAAGATTGGGGCTCTCACATTCCCACATCCCACCGGTATTTACGTTCCTGTTTATGGATCGTTCATGGTCACTGGAGTAGAGCACTTTTATCCTATTAATTCACAGCAATCGGATCTTTGCTGTTTCCCCATGGTCGTTAAAGGCTGCTACAAACACTACAAAAATATGAAACTTTGCAGCGGTCAAATGCTGTGCAGAAGAATCGTTTGTCTCTATCATTCTAGGAGTCTACAATGTAGGCACCGTGTAGAAAGTTTTTGTTTCTAATTTTGAAATGATTTCGAATATAGTTGGTAATCCTCCAGGAATGGTTCCAATACTTCCACTACCCCACCATACTGTTTCCCATCTTTCGGTACTGAAGTTGCTTTCTAAGCGAATAAATGTAGGGCTTCGTAGACTCAGCTGTTCTGCAATTTACATAAAGTCACTGACTGGTAGACCATTTTGCGAACTAGCTGATACCTTGTTCATGGAATTCTTCACTTTATTGTCCCACTTGTAACACTCCAGGATAGCACCAAAAATCTGCAGCTTTCGAGCTTTAGAACGGCTCCAAGCTTGTTGGGAAGGAAGAAATTTTCAGGTCAGAGTTTTGCTTGTGTGTTTTAGAACATGATATTAATATTCGTATTCCTTTTCCTTCGCCCTTCACTGAGTATACTGGTGTTGATGTTGACTTTACTTGGGAGAAAGGACCAAAGCTGTTTGCAAAGCAACTCATTATGTTTTGTACATTGGATTAATGAGCAAGCTTTCACATGACTTTAGCGATCCTCAGCGATATTTGGGAAACCAGGCTTTAGCAGTGTCCCACAAGGTGAGTCAGACCAGTGGTGAAGTGCTAACGTTTTAACAAGGAGGCTCAAAGCAGCCGTCCCAACTTTAAAACTTTTGAGAGAACGCTCTTTGGAAATGCAAAATATTTGTCCAATTTTTGTTAGATCTTCCACTGAATCCGTACAGAATTGTTGTGAATATTTTTAAATTATTTCCACATGGAACCATAGCTGACGTTAAAGCAGGGGTAGGAAAACTCGGGGATCTGGGGCAAAATGCTCAATGCAGCGATGCCTAAATCATAAGGAAACGGCCTTTTTCTTGGTAGAGGATACACCCTTTCCAGATGGACAACGATAAATGAAATCAATGAGAGCCTCTACTTAACCCTTTAGCCATCCCATATCAAACGATACACTTCATCGAAATTTCAAAAGTGGGCAACAGTTACCAAGGCCCCAGTGCCAGTCTGTCAAGCCTCTTGCTAAACAATATTAGCCTTGCTGGAAACGTTATATGACATTCTGGACGAATCTAAGTTAGCATGTTTGCAAAGCAAATGGGAGTTGTATATTTGATGAAAATAAGAAAATGAAAAGTAAATTTCAGTAACCTTTAAAGTCAAGGGGGCTGTGCGCTCTAAAAGCTACCATGAAATTGTAAAAGGAAGCAGCGCCCCCTGAGCACCCCCAGGACTACATCCCTGAATCAGACCACACTTGCTTTCTGCCCTGACCCACGCAAACACTGCTATTGCAAAACTGAGTATGAGTGAGGTTTTGTTTGTTTTATGTCCAAAATCTGTTGGCATTCTAAAATCTTAAGATTGGCACGGAAAGTATTACCATTACCATTACTGACTCCAAGCTGGAGGCTCACAGAAGCCTGGCGAAGTGCAATTCACAAGATTTAAGGATACGTCCTCAAAGTACCTCAATCTCAAAAAATCATGTTTTTGATGAGAAAGCCTACAAGGTTAGTACCCACTACCACAGAGAACAAATTTTAATGTTTTAAAATTTTTCCATCAGAATACTCAGAATGAGTGAGGTTTTAATTCACTTTTGAGAATGAGAAATTGCTGAAATGCACGAGTCTTACGGCCAATCCGTGATACATAGCTCTGCTACACATTAACAGTCTGTTTTTTACATCCTACAGGATCCTATAGGACTCCCGGAGAATGGCATTAAGGTATTCGGACATGGAGACATAGTAATGAATCTTTTTCCTCGTAAGTTCATAAAAAGTTTTGATGTAATTCTGTATGTTATATTATGTTATATCGTATCTTATAATATTATATTTTGCTATATAATATTATGTTATAATATAGTATATTGTATTATATTGCATCATATTATGCTATATTATGTTATTTTAAATTGTGTTATATTATATTTATATTATATCATGTTATGTTAAGTTATATTTTGTAATATTATCAGTAAATGTAAGTGCGCTATGTATATTCATTATAGTCTCATCACAGAATAGGGCTGTGGTCTCATTTGAGGCCAAATGAGGTGAACTTTGCTTGTCAAGTGTAAACCCAGGAGATCCTTTGTATTGTGTTCTATCAGAGCTTGAAATAAGAAACCTACAATGGCCAAGATTTACACTCATACATTGACTAGTTTGCCTACTTTGCTTCTAGTTATGGTGTAAATATTTGTCTTTTGCCGCATTTATCTTCAATCTTTTCTCCAATTTGAAGTTTCTTTTACTTTTAGATGCCTGCCACTAACAAGATAGAATTATAAAAGAAGGTTTCGTTTGAAACTTGATTAATTTAGGCTGCGTGCTGAGTGTTGGAATTCCTTAAGTATATACAGCTTCTCATTACAAATATGGTACCATGACTTAAAGGTTCTTAGTTGGGTTCTCATCTTTTGAACCTAAAATTGCCTTATCATTTGGAAGGCAAGCCTTTCTGGAAGGAGACAATCTCCGATCGTCATGAAAAGACCCCTAGGAAATCAAAATCTTCCCTAAGCACAAATCTATCAACTTGAGACTTACGACAGTTGTTGGCAAAAGAGTTCACCATCTTTAGTCTATAGTCTAGCTCTTTAGTTTTTCTTGAGCATAGTAATAGAGTTTCGTAAATGGTTGGCTTGTTGGGGAAAAACCCCGCACTCAGCTAGTTCGAGGAGGTAAAGCAGGCCTTTCAATGAGTAAATTAGACGCACGCTGCCAATCGCGCGCGTGGGATCGTTTGTGCGCGCTAAGCATTCAATTGCTAGAGCTTTCCTTAGTACTTAGACGTATTCTTTTCATAAAGCTGGCGCGAGCGATAAATCGAGCACGCGAACTCATTGAAAGGCCTGTAAAGTAGAACCAAAGAATGCGTCAACTAACAACAACTCTTGTATGCATTCTCGTGTCATTCATTCAATCTCCATTTTATTTTATACTCTACTCCTAGATCTACATCCACTCGACTACAGACCAAAAACTCAACTGTACTCGTTTTACGGAATACATGCATATATATATAATTCGATATTTTGACAATGATTAACAGGAAATCAATAGTACTTTAAGGCTAACTCCGATGCCTAGATATTGCTTCATCTAAAGCCTAATCTCCTCAGAGACGTTTTTGAGCGCGCGCCCGAAGCGCTCAAAAGTACGCATGCGTACACGAGAAACAACTTCGGTCGCTGCGATCACCTACGTCTTCGCTTGGGCGCCTTTGGGAGTAGGTTTGTCTTCTACTCCCAGCGCTCACGCTTAGTGCCATTGCGAGTAGAACTATAATGGCGGAGGAAAGGTATAGCAACGTGGATTTTGCTGCGTCCTCTCCTGAGCAAGTAGAAGCAGAGGAGATACTGGAAAACAATTACTTTTATTCGCAAGAACATATTAGTAATTCTACAGAAGAACCCCACAAAGTTGTTTCATCTGATGATGATATCAACGAACTGCTAATCAATGAAGTAAAAAGCCACAACTGCATATGGGATCCTCGTTGTACAGCATACAAAGATAGAAACAAGAAAGAACATGCTTGGGGAGTAATTACACATAGACTCAAACCACTTCGGATTTCAGGTGGGTGATGTGAAATTTAATATTTGAATGAACGAAATATATGGTGTAGGTAGGCCTATTGTACATTGTGTTATAGCACGATTCCAATACTGAATAGTGCAACAAGGCCATTGTGGCTCGTCATCCACATCATAGGAAGGTACCTAGCTTTATCTATATGTATCAAATTTGCCATGTGGTAAAGAACACCATTTAGATTCATAACAAAATAGTGACTTTTGTGAAGAGAATGGAGCTGCCACTGCTCCTTCTACGGGAAAAGGTGGGATATATCTGGGGATGGGGGCCAAAATTTTACACATTCATGGAGGAAAAATAAGGAGAATTTGTTCTCTATTGCTAGATTGAAATTCTAGAAATTCCTGGATCCCAATATGCATTGTTTTCCATAATAAAATTCACAGGGTTTGGCTATGTGTAATAATGTCATTTATCCATATCAACTTCTGCTCTTCTATTAATCATATGTAATTACTGGAGGGCCAAGTAGAGCGATGGAAGCCAGTTATCAGAATCTGAGTCTGGATCTTGCCGTCTGAACAGAGCTTTAGAACCCTTAACCTTAGAGAAACACCCTTTTTGAATTATAGAGATACGTCTATTCTACATAGAAAAAAGTGGTCCTGCCAACTTGCTCAATATTCTTATTTTGTGGTGGGTTAGTTGTATGCAAGCAATATAAATAAAAATGAGTTAAAGAAATCAACCTGGAAATTATCCAGAGAATTTTTATTTGATTTCTTTAACTCATTTTCATTGATATTACTTGCTTACAACAACCCCACCAGGGAGAATTTTGCATAATTTTCAAGATATATCCCAAGTTCTTTGGGCAAATCAAACCTCAAGAAAAATCGCATAGGTCTAAGAAATTCCAAAGATCTTGAGACAAAATCATAAGTCTGGCAACCCAGAGCATAGGATGGTATTCTCTTCTGAAGTGATGTCTATATACACCTGAGATGAATGCAAAAGCTCCATAAAATGTATGAGAATATTTGCAACTTCCTCTCCACAAGCAGTTAGTGACTTATCCTTATTAAGTGTTTGCCCACAGGCAAGCTTCTTGAAATGAAATAATATTTTCCATAGAATCAGAGCTTAAAAGAAAATGGAAGAACCTACGTGATGCCATGGGAAAATGTTTAAAGAAGACTGAAGCTGATACAAGGTCAGGCTCTGGAGGCAGTAAAACACGTACTTGCAAGCACTACGAATCTCTACTATTTCTTAGGGATACACTTGTGAGCCGCAGTACAGAGTCCAACATAACTGAACAATCTGTTTCATGTCAATCCCCGATTCAAGGAGTTTTTTCTCAACCTTCATCTTCGCCACTTATTCAGTCAGATGCCTCACCAATATCTAACTTGCTACCTCATGGCAACTCCACAACTGATTCCAGTTCCTCAATAATTGCAAATTCTGCTTCAAAAAGGAGGAGAGTTGAGAAAAAGGAATCTACTGAAGAAAGGAGAGACAAAATTGATTTAATGTTGGTAGAGGCTTTAAAGAAGCCCAGCAGAGATTCTGAATGTAGTGAGGCTAATACTTTGGATGCAGACACACTATTTTGTCAAAGCCTAATTTCAAGTTTGCGTCAGCTTCCACCAAAGAAAAGCAGGCTTGCAAAAATTGACATTCAGAAAGTACTTTTTAATTATGAATTTGATGATAATGAAACTGTTTGATCTCCTTTTACTATTTCATATAAAGCTTTCATTGGCATAATTTGAGATTAGAAATAGTGATAGCAATGCCTTGTTTTCACAAAGTTGTATACTATACAGAAGTCAATTCAAATATTATTGCACAAAGACAACATCCCCAAAAAGTTTATTACTTAGCACATAACAACAGTTCTTTTTAAAAGTCATATTACTATCTGATTTTTATTTTCATGCTGGCCAAACATTCTGCAATGAAATTCCAGGAGTTTCCCAGGATCTTTCTAGTTGTTTTGCAGGAGTTTCCTATCAGGACATTGTCACATTTTCATACAAATAATTTTTTACATGACTACCTTTTACAATCAACATAACCTATTTGAATTCAACCTGGAAACAGCACAGTAGAGCAGTCATAGTAACTGTATAGCTGCCAAGTAGTTTGGTGGACAAGCATGCATATTAGAAAATCCATGTCTGTGAGCTTGCCCAAAAATTTAGGAGCATACTCTCAAAAATGCTAAAAGATGATTGTGCACAATATTACAACAATTCTGTTTCAGTAGGGGTACATAGTCAATGATTTTTCAGGAGGTAAATTGCATTGCAGGAGTCTCCTGGACTTTCCAGAAAAGTTTTGTTAGACTACACATTCTCAGTACAAATAGATGTATTAACATTGAGGAAGCACATATTACTTTCAAATACCTCAAGAGGAATGATGTGATTTTAATAAAATTAAAAATTTCAGCTGTCTAGTTTATTGTATCAAAGGAATATGGGGCTCTTTGTACCACATCCCATTGCCAAGGTATTGATCCTTCATTTGAAGAAAAATATTTTGCAAAGTTATCTCTAACTTCCTTTGCTATTATACTGTGGTTGTTTGACCCAATATTCCCAATTTGCAAAAGTGCCTGGTTGAAGAGCTCATTTCTCCATGCACCTCTTCTGATGTACCCATCAACATCACAATCAATTAATGTGGATGGAAAATACACAGATCCGCCTTCGGACACTCTTCGCTTCATCAAGTAGTTGTGCAATGCAACCACAGCCTTGGTAACTGAAATGGCTGTTTCTACTCCAGCACATATGGGTTTCCTGAAGACCCTCCACCTTGATGTAGCAATTCCAAAAGCATTTTCAACAATACGGCGTGCTCTACAAAATCTATAATTTGCTACTCGTTTAATTGTAGATAAATGATCACCAGGAAATGGTTTCATGAGGTTTGGCTTTAAAGGAAACGCATCATCTGCAATAAACACATAAGGGTACAATGTACCAGAATTGTCCAATCGACGTGGTGGTGGTAAATTAAGGTGACCATTGTTGAGTGCTATTCCAAATGTGCTACTGGCAAAGACACTCCCATCACTTAGTCTTCCATAGTTGCCAATGTCCACCATAATAAACTCATAGTTCGCATTGACAGTTGCCATCAGAACAATACTATGGAACTTCTTGTAATTGAAATACATTGATCCAGACCGAGGGGGGCATTGAACGATTACGTGTTTTCCATCAATAGCCCCTAAGCAATTAGGAAAGTTCCACCTCTGCTCAAATTCTTCACTTATGCTTTTCCACTCATTCACAGTTTCTGGTGCCTTAAGAAATCCATTTTGCAGAAGCACAGTCCAAAGAGCATTGCATGTTTCTGGAATAATCCTTCCAACAGTAGTATCACTGACTCTGTAGCTAGATGCAATAGTTTTGAATGCATCACCAGTGGCTAAATATCGCAATGTCACACATAGCCTTTCGTCCGGTGGAATGATGTCTGCTTTTGTTGGATCACGCAGTAGAAGTGGGGCAACCAATCCAAGTAGGGATTCAAACTTTGAAGGGTACATTCTAAACATTTGAAAGAACTGTTCTGGATAGAAGTAGCGAACTTGATTAACTAGCAAGTAGAATTCGCCCTTTAGCCGCCTTTCTTTTAGGACGTCATTGATTTTATATCTTTTCTTATTTTTGGATCTTTCTATTTTCCTTTGCAACCTTCTTCGCAAAATTATCAGAATTATAAGTCTTCTCCTATGCTCTTCCTCCATTATGTTATCGATAAAACAACTATTGGCCATTACAATGTCAATTTGTTTATGTTTTTGGCGCCCTTTTTTAAGCTCCCTCACAGGGGCACCTAGCGCTTGCACGCGATTCTCTACTTTTCAGCGCTTCGAGCGCGCGCTCAAAAATGTCTCTGACGAGATTAGGCTTAATACACGAAAGAGCCGCTAGTCACTCAGTTCCGTTAGCAAGGATACGTGTGTTAAGTACTTACGTGAATGATACTGTACGAAAACAACACCACAAATATCTTAGCAAAATTACAACAAATAAATCTGCAAATGAATGAATGATTGCTTGGTCATACATAAAATAACTGTATTTATACGCGCGCATTGGAATTCCCCTAATGGCTAGCCTAGTACAACTGTAGATCCTATAAAGCAGTTTCTTATAAAATAGAACTTGTATACCGTAAATCCTCGAATATGCTCCTGGGGCTTACTTGCAAAAATGAATTTTTGGTAGGGGGCTTATTCGAGGGGGGTTATTTCAAAGTCTGGCATTTTCCTCAAAGATTGACATAAAAAGTGACATAATTTTCTCAATCAACTAAATTTTGAGCTTCTAGTTACAGAAGCTGATATCGTTAAAAGAGTTACAAAGTGTTGAGTGAAGATTTAACAAACATTATAATGTGTCTGTTATCACGAGAGCCACGTTTCTCTTTGCATTTTTGCCTCCATTCAAAGGGAGTAAAACTGTACAGCTATTGTCCTGTGAGGGCTTCTTGAAATATGATATTATTCTACAATTATGCTTCTGGAATAAGCCCCCATGGGGGCTTATTCGAGTGGGGCTTATTTGCAAAAATGATTTTCTAGGTGGGGACTTATTCGAGGGGGGCTTATTCGGAGGTGGGGGCTTATTCGAGGATTTACAGTAACAGGGTTTTCTTTGGAAACCTATAGAAAACTACTGTTAACAGTCTCTAGAACTGACACCTTCAGGATTTTGCGAAACTGTCCGCTTTATTGAAGCTTGTGTTGTGTTTGGAACAAAAAAGATAATGTTCACGGTCGGTTTTACGAGGCTCCGTCCGAATACTCACCTACAGCATTTCCGACATAGTTTGACAGGACTCGCCAAGATCTGCTCTTCCTTAATTAGTTTCCGCTTTATTGCAGTCTGCTTAGAAAAATCTACGTTTTAGACCATGATTCGGGTAAAACACTCATGGTATAACTGTTCATCTGAATACTCACTAACTGCTATGAGAAAAGTCTGGTAGGCGCCACTGGGGGCAAGGGTGGCCTACTTATTCCAAGAAATATCTCCGTTTCATTGTGGATTTTTCCCGAGTCTCACCGAGCACTATGCTATTCAGTCAATTTCCGCCTGGGAGATGCCGATTTTAGCCCTTCTAGAGTGTACATCTAAGGAGTTTTCTGTCGCGTCGAATCCAACTGTGGTGGGCTTCCTTGGTATCCATGCGAAGTTGTCAGCCCCCCCCCCCTAAGGTGTAAACTCGCAGGACTATCCTTCATATATTTGATTTCTAAGTATTTCACAGTATTTCCTAACGAATTCATGGAAGGTAATAGCTTGTAAACGGAACTTCGAAATAATTTCCCTAAACTTTGCGATAATGAATTACCTTTCATGTTCAAATGAATGTGAGCCGAAAATTGTCCAGTACACACATACATAGATAAAATACTAGCTTTATTAAAAACAATTACCCTCCTACTTGCAGGTACTTCCATGAGTGGCTGCCCCCATTACAAATACTTTTGTACAAATGTGTACTCCCTTCTTTTGAACGTCCTCTTGCTGTCCCCATGTTTTAAAAAGGGTATTGTTACATTGGACGATATAGAGAAACTAAAGAACGAACATGGGAGGTTGTAAATAGCGGTAATGGCACATGAGGTCTTTCGCGATTTACTGGAACAAAGCACCCTCAGGTACACTCTTGCGAAAGTGTGTTTCTTCGGTAAGATTTCTGTCTGATAGTTTTTTTTACTCTTACCTTTTAGATGAAACAGTCCATCCTTGGATATTGGGATCAAACCATGGTAACTTTTCTCTTCAAGCAGAGAGGTACATCATAGTTCGATTGGCAGGACGCTACAAAATTTTTTGCAAGGTAATTATCAGTACTCCATAAGATCAAAGGTGCTACATCGGGTAAACTTAAGCCCACCGCACACGGCAGGTCTTTCTCTTTCAAAGACAAACATGTTTGGTTTTGGGCTTTCAAGGACATAAAAATCTGCCGTGCGCGGTACCTAATTTTTGTCGTTCAAAGACAGTGTGAGATTAAACATTCCGTGGGCTTAATAAGAAATGGAACTACAAGGAGCCTTTTGCTTTTGTTGCCAATATCCATTGATAACAGGAACATGTACAATATTTTGTCATACATCCTTAAGCGCACTGCACATGGCAGAGTTTAGTCTTTTGAAGATGAAGATTTGTGTTGTTGGTCTTTCAAGGACACAGGACAGGAATCTGCCGTTTGCGGTATCCGAAGTCGAAGACTTTTCTCTGTCAAAGACAGTTTTTGAGATTGAACATTTTGAATGTGAAACTGAATATGATGAATATACTGCTAGCGAAATCTGCAATCGCAGTTACCATTCCAAGATCTAATTCTTGTTTGAATTGATGGAATGAAGTTGATCAATAAACACCCCTCCCCAATGAAAGTTCGCATTTGCACTTCTGACCAGATAAATAACCTAGTAATGTTATCAGGACTATAGCGCAATATTCGACAGACGTTTCCTTATTTATTTTATTTATATCTACATTCATATTTTACACGATACCCCTTTCAGAAAATTCAAGTAAATTCTACAATTATTCTAACACATGTACCCGCATCTGGCTATATATTTCAGTTCATTTTGCGGTCGTCATCCGACGTTTCATACTCTGCAAAGTGTCGGACGAAAAAACTTTCAGTATGCTAAAAGAATGTTCCCGCTGTTTCCTGCTATAGTAACTTCTACAATTATACAATTTAACAATGACAAACAGAATTTGAAAATTTAAAGCTAGCTAGGATTAGATTCATGTGTGATCTTCATGGGAGTAGTGTTTTAGCTAGGGTTTACTGAGCTCTTCAACTGCTTTTGTAAGTTTCTCTTCAACCGATAGAGCGAAGGGACTGCCCTTACTTCAACCAATGCTTTGTGCCCGCCCCGCAATGGTGGAAGCCTCGCTTTGTACATTCCAGTATACACTTTTATTCCTCTGAATATACTTATTCTACAGGGTATGCGCTCATATATGAAGCATAAATGAGTTATTTTGTAGTTATAGAAATAGTTATGAACAGCTATTTTTATGCTTTCTTTCTGTTTTGGTAGGTCATTTTTGATCGCAAACCCTCAAAATTGAAGTTGAGCATCACCCGAAGTGGAGGGTCATTTCTGTATGGTACTGCTCTTCAAAGTGTTGGGGAAACTCCCATAAGTATTTTGGAGGAAGATGTGCACTTACAGGAGAATGACTGTCTTTCGGTTATCACAGAAAATCAAGCAGCGGCTATAATGAACAAGTCGACCTTCCTTCATTTGAAAGAGCTCTCGCCATTCAGATAGGCGAAAGGGTCACCCTTCAAAAGGCCTCTCCGTTGTTCATATAGAATTTCCGATGGTCAGTTGTCAAACCATACGCAAGTGCTGATTATAGCCTACGCTAGGTAAGTTTCAATTACCGATAGAAAACGGTTATTAGATAGTAGAGGAATCCTCATGTATCAATTCACTATTCTATAAGTTTCTAACAAGAAATGTATCCGCTACAGGAATCGATCAAGAGCAAGTGAGTGCTTTTACACAGAGCAGCAAGAGTAGCTTTGAAGCTACATGATTAGCCAGGGACGGCGCCAGTCTCCTCAGATTGGGGTGGGCGGATTTTTTCGGATCATGACATCTGAGACCGCGCCATTTGGCACAGTGTACAATATAATTTTCCGCTAATGGGTGATAAACAGCTATACAAGTGGCAATGATATGAATTAACAATGAGCTTTGCTAGAAGTCCCACTTATCCTACAGCCTTTTCTGCTCAAATTTGGACGAGTTAAACAAGTGATCTTGGAGAAAACTGGGGGGGGGGGGATTCTCCCAGTCTCCCGTGGCGCTGGCGCTGGCGCTGCCTCTATTGATTGTATCTGGGATGTATATAATATGAATCGGCACACCAGCAATAAAACTGGTTCACTATTATTTGATAATGGGAAGTCCAATCGCCCTGCTTTGTTATAGCAGTACTTATTGAGGTACTTTTGAAGGGTTGAATGTTTTGTATACCGACCTGCTGGATATTTTTGTATCATAATTAAAGAGGACGATCCATTACAGATATATATCGAAACGTGAACAATGTAAGCGGACTTTTTTAGTTGGAGCATAGTGTATATAATACGTCATACCTAAGCAACTAGTTGAAGGTTTTGTTTAACATTTATCCCGTAGTTTAGACATGTTCTAGTTTGTAGAGGCAGTAGAGGTAGTAAAGATTACTGTATATAAAAGTAGAAAGGAAAAGACGAACAGCTAACGAGTTAATCACTTTGATATCTATATACAAAGCATCGAACCTATACATTTCAGACGACAAGGTATTTTTGAGGCAAATAAAAACTGTATTTATATGTGCAAATTAGTATTAGTGAAGAATTTTATATAAACCAAACCAAGTAATATGAGTAAATTAACGTATTTTCCATCTTCTACAAACAGTATCTGTTTTTTAATTAGAAAGTTGCTTCACCCAGTTCTGAGACTTTCCTAGCTTTTTCATGAGTTCAACAATAAATAAAGCTTTCTTAAAGTTTTTTGCAAGAATATCAGAGTTTTTGTAACACTGCAGTGTTAGATGGACAGGCTCTATACAGCCGTAACACTGAAATACATGGATATTCACAGGAAATCTATACAAGTCAAACAAACGAGATAATCGGCATGCGTGAAAATTTGAAATTAAAATGTATACGCACTTATGAAATTTTTTATGTCTCAAAAGTCCAGTATTAAACGTTCTTAACTTTTTGAGCAACCAAGTTCTGCCCCCTTTTAAACCACTTTCCTGCAAAAAAACACGAACTTCTGAAACTTTTCACTGAATCCTTTGTACACAAGTTCTTTGACATGACTTCGCTAGAACTTATCGCATGTATGTAAACCAGATGCTGAAATTAGCATTTGACTATAGTTCACACGTTTTTAGCGCTTGTTGCAGCTTTTTATCTGTATATTTATAACTGTAGCTGTTATAGAAGCATCGAAGTAGAGCAACAATATAATGATGCAATGTATATATGCCATGGCGGCATATATATAGAATACGTGCTATCCCCTCTTAAGTAAAATCCACATTTGATGGTGACTGGAAGGTATTCGCTGCGTAGTATCTCTAATAGGAAGAGAGAGTTGCCTTCATGCCACTACCTAAGAGAATGAAAAATCGATATGTTTTGCTTCAGAATGATACCCGAGAAGATTGTCAAGCAGAGTAAAATACAAATAGAGAAGACAGTGAGACTTAATCAACACTCGCTTAAACGACTAGAAGGAATGAGAGAGAGCAAGAAAATTCGGCAAAATTGGCATTACGTAGCTGGTGAATAGATCCATCCTATAAGATCGTGAAAATATTAGTTATTGAAATTAAATACATATTTAGTTATTTTTTGCTACGCGCTTTTTTGTATAAGGAACTTAGCATAAGGTCTATTTCTAAAAGTTCCTTATTTTTGTACTTCTTCTGAATACATTTTAAAGCTAAGAGTTCATTGATAGTTCCTCAATCGTTTAATGTACATTTAGCACCACAGACATCGTAAATTTTCTCTTTTAAGACAGTGCACTATGAACACTGCAAGTTTCAACGGACATCCCCCTGTGACCAATTTAC
Source organism: Mastigias papua (assembly GCA_964019165.1). Lineage (NCBI taxonomy): Eukaryota > Metazoa > Cnidaria > Scyphozoa > Rhizostomeae > Mastigiidae > Mastigias > Mastigias papua. The sequence continues at coordinate 6,634,444 of OZ025270.1, read as the reverse complement.
TACAAGAACTGCACAAAGTTTATGTGAACTGAGCTTCTTAATTCTCGATTGTTTGCAGTATCAAAAATATTCTAAGGTTAAAGATTCCCTAGGGACTATGTTTTTAGTACTACAAGTTCCTTAGAACTTTTGGCCATTTACTTGTAGGCTTCCTTGTAAAACAACGTGTAGCATCATAGTGATGTATGTGTCTCTTGTAAAGTTTGTAGCATAACTAACACAGCTGGCGCTGCAAAATGCTTTTCAGCTTTTTCAATGCCGAGAGACCGCTGAGTGCTCTGTATAGTAAATACCCGAATTTCTCAGCCATAGTTAATTCGTCATGGATAATCAATCCCAGCGGTTTTATTTGGAACTCGCTTAATAGTATTATTAATGAAACTCGGTAGTACATTCGTCTTTGCGTTCAATTTCGTTCAATGACCTTGAATTCACATATCTGTAGGCGAACTGAAATAATTTGAAGTATGTTTATTTCTTGCTCTGTATACGGTTCTAAACAACAAACAGTCATGCTAAGACACATTTAGCATATGAGTGTAGATTTAGCACATCAGCTTAAATGTTGAGCCTCGCTATTAGCAAGCACTTTTCAAGAATCAAAAGAAGAGGCCCCAAACAGGAGTCCTTTGGAACACCACGAGTGATTTCTCTTGGACTTCAGTTATTTCTATTGCACGAGCAGAGTTTCCTGTATGTCATATAGGACTCAATCCAATCTTTGTTCTACCTCTTGTACCATTGACATGTAAATTATTCAGCAGTATACCGTGGCTCATCGTGGTAAACACATTTGAGGAATCTACGACTTGGTTTATTTAATTGGCATCCAGTTGCAGTCATTTTGTAGTGGGGACCAGGAGGGCTAGTATCCGCTGTCAAGTAGATTAGTTGGCATTTTGGCATATAATGGAAGTGATTCTAGGTACCAAGGAATTGACAATTCGCATATCTCTGTTACAAAAGTAGGGAACTTTGCCTACGATACCCCTTCTGAAAATTTACAAAAAGCAACCCCTGCTGACATCTACGTTCTGATGCCAGAAGTCTGAGCCGCAAAATTACTATCACTATGGTATTGTGGAATATACAGTTTATTAGTTACTGTTAGGAGGCAAACATTTGTTTACTACTCTCCCAAGCAGCTTTGAGAGTATGGAGTTTACAGAAATTGGTATGTTCCTCTTTGCATCTGTCTTTCATGCCTTTTTACTGAAAGGAATAACTTGCATCATAGCTTAATGTTACAAAGCTCTATGACCACCACCAAAGGTGTTTTGATTATCTTGAAAACTTGAGGGAAGACCATTTGCAGTTGTCCTAATCTGCAGACGAAATTTTCTTGCCACGTGGGATAGCCTTATTTTACAATACGAACTTTCTAGCTGTCATTAAATTTTTACACACTAGACTCAAATGGGTGTGTTTTAGGGCATGTACAGGTTCAAGGTCTGATAACCAGATCTTTAAGCAACTGATTTGTATAAACTATAATATTTACCCGGGGTCAACCAGTGGTTTAAAAGTAAGTAGATGGCTGGGATGGGGGTGGAGGCTCTGTGCGTATAAGCACTTTTGCATGAAGCTACGCTCTCTTCTTTGTATGAGAACCAGTAAAAGTCAGGTTCAGGCTGGCTGTTCCTAATTTGTTTAAAGTTTTGAGGCTGAGTTGTTCTTAGCTTGCTCTTAAATTATTGGAGTGTAGGCAATTTAGACATTAGGCAGAATAACAGAAAACATTGGATGTTTTGCAAAAGGCAACTAATCCACGAAAATCGAAGTGGAGAAGTGACAAAGCCGTCAATTTTCCTCAGGCTAACAAGGAAATGACATTTCATGTCAATATGTTATTGGGGAGCGTATGTATTTATATAAGAAGCCGAGAGTGTTGCCATGTGAATGAGCTTTACTACTTTTTGTCAGCTCTAATTTTTAAATTGGAATGGTTCCATGGGAACATAACATATTATTATTTTTCTAGTAATATTTATGTTGCTTATAAAGTCTTGGCTGAGCCCCCGGGCTTCCCTCTTCTACATCATAGTGTAACATTAAAAAGCTTTACTTACATCGCATGCCAGCTCGAAAGCACGGTGCCTGGGTCAGTGCATGTGGATAACGCCGTTGTCTGATCTTGCTAATCCAAATGGAATAAATAAGAGAGACAGTTCTTGAATCGGATTTAAATGAGGTAAGCATTTTACTTTGAATAAAACAGAGAGCTGCTTTGTGCTATATTGTTTGTCAAGAGGTGCGAAATTATGTCTTAATTGTGCACATTGCGCTGATTGCTTGTCAACA
>OZ025270.1:6434643-6627143 GCA_964019165.1 Mastigias papua | reverse complement strand
GAATCCATTTTTCTCTTTGGCCAAGGTTCAGAGGTTTTTCCCCGTATTTGTTAGCAAGACCAGTGAGCTGATAGAGGTAGGTCGATTTCTAGCTTTATCCTCTAACGTGTACATCTGGGCTCTCTACTGCGAAACATACATTTTTTGTAGTCCTTTGTTTCTAAACCAGAATCCTTTTGTCACTGGGGCGCTTGAACAGAGAAAAAGCATATTTTACTAATTACTAACGAAAAGAACTTGCGTACCTAAGGTAACTTCATTTCACCCATGTATATATATGTATATTCATATGAATATATTTTGCCAAAATTTCTCAATATTATGAAATCAGATAATACACGAAGAAAATCGACTATGCTTTAAAATTTCCAAGACATGTTTCAGCTTGGTACTCAAACCATCATCAGTTGAAATTACTAAGATAACGTTACAATAAATATGAACTTTACACTATCAATCGAAGATATTAATCGAAAAGAGCAATCAAAGAAACGACAAAAGAATGAGGCGGTTAAACAATGAAGGCTATAGACTCGACGAAATTATACAGTAATGTTATAGTTGTTTATTTAAGTTAGGCCTTTCCCACATGGTGTGCAGTGCTTCCATAATTTTAAATTGTGATAAGTGCTTGCTGAATCTAATACCTTGAAGCAACTTTCACTATAAAGATTTTTACATGGAGCTGAATTCTTTAAATGCTTAAAAATATATTCCATCCCTACCAGTAATTTTATGTACCACACACGAGCGTTTGGATTTCTTCACATAATCCTTACCTGCAGATAAGATTTTCATTTTGATAAAGACATAACGTTTCTTCACTTTTACTCATTTTTAGGCAATATGCCAAGGCTATAGCGTCACTGTTTGGCCAAAATTACCTCATGTTCATCACTTGTCAATCTGTAGTCAAACTCTACCCATTTCAATTTTAGTAATTTTTAGACAAAATACCAAGGCTATAGCCTTACTTTTTCGCCAAAATTGCCTCATTTTCATCACTTTTCAATCTGCAGTCAAACTCAACCAATTTCAATTTTAGTCATTTTCAGGCAAAAGACCAAGGCTATAGCCTTACTTTTTCGCCAAAGTTGCCTCATTTTCATCACTTTTCAATCTGCAGTCAAACTCAACCAATTTCAATTTTAGTCATTTTTAGGCAATATGCCAAGGCTATAGCCTTACTTTTTCGCCAAAATTGCCTCATTTTCATCACTTTTCAATCTGCAGTCAAACTCAACCAATTTCAATTTTAGTCATTTTTGTGCAATATGCCAAGGCTATAGCCTCACTGTTTGGCCAAAATTGCCTCATTTTCATCACTTTTCAATCTGTAGTCAAACTCTACCCATTTCAATTTTAGTAATTTTTAGGCAAAATATCAAAGCTATAGCATAACCTGTTGGTTAAAATTGGCTACTTTTGGTCACCTTTCAATCTGCAGTTAGATTCTACCAATTTCAATTTTACTCAGTTTTTGGAAAAATACCAAGGCTATAGCCTTACTTTTTGGCCGAAAATCACTCATTTTCATAACGTTTCAATCTGTAATCAAAGTCAATCAATTTCAATTTTGGTTATTTTTGGCCAAAATATCAAGGCTATAGCCTTACTTTCTCGCCAGACATGGCTCATTTTGATCACTTTTCACTCTGCAATCAACATCAATCAATTTCAATTTTGGTCATGTTTGGCCAAAATACCAAGGCTATAGCCTTACTTTTTCGCCAAAAATGGCTCATTTTCACCAATTTTCAATGTGAAATTACATTTGCAACAAATTGGAGGATTTGTATCATTCTTCAATCTGCTGTAAAACTCAACCAATGTCAATTTTAGTCAGAGTATGGCAAAATACCAAGGCTATAGCCTTACTTTCTGTCCAAGATTTGCTCATTTTCATCACTTTTCAATCTGCAGTCAAACTCAACCAATTTCAACTTTTGTCATTTTTAAGCAAAATACATTCATCACTTTTTCGCCATAACTGGCTCATTTTTATACCTTGTCAATCTGCTGTTAAACTCAACTAATTTCAATTTTGGTCAATTGTTGGCAAAATACCAAGACAATAGCTTTATTGTGTTGTCTCAATTTGCTCTGTTTCATTACTTTTCAATCTATAGTTAAACTCAGTTAGATTTACTTTTAGTCATTTTTAGGACAAATACCAAAGCTATATCCTTACTCTTTGGCCAAAAGTGGCTCATTTTCATCACTGTCCAATCTGACATCAACCTGAAGTAATTTCAATTTTAGTCATTTTCAGGCAAACTACGAGGGCTATAGCCTTAATTTTTGGCCAAACGTGGCCAATGTTTATGACTTTTCAATCTCTAGTCAAAGTCAGCTGCGTTCAATTTTAGTCATTTTTAGGCAAAATACTAAGGCTATAGCCTTACTTTTCGGCCAACATTGCCTCATGTTCATCACTTGTCAATCTGCAGTCAGACTCAACCAATTTCAATTTTAGTCATTTTCAGGCAAAATACCAAGGCTATAGCCTTACTGTTTGGCCATAAATGGCTCATTTTGATCACTTTTCAATCTGCAATCACAATCAATCAATTTAAATGTTGGTCATTCTTGGTCAAAATACCAAGACTATAGCCTTACTTTCTCGCCAGACATGGCTCATTTTCATCACTTTTCAATCTGAAATCAAACTCAACTTATTTCAATTTTAGTCATTTTTACGTAAACTTACCAAGGCTATATCCTTACTTTTTTGGCCAACAGTGCCTCATTGTCATCACTTTTCAATCTGAAATCATGCTCGGCTCATTTCAATTTTAATCATGTTCAGGCAAAATACCAAGGGTATAGCCTTAGTGTTTCGCCAAAATTGCCTCATGTTCATCACTTGTCAATCTGCAGTCACACTCAACCAATTTCAATTTTAGTCATTTTCAGGCAAAATACCAAGGCTATATCCTTACTGTTTGGCCATAAATGGCTCATTTTGATCACTTTTCAATCTGCAATCAACATCAATCAATTTCAAGTTTGATCAATTTTGGCCAAAATACCTAGTCTATAGCCTTACATTTTGGCCAAAAGTGGCTCAGTTTGATCACTTATCAATCTGCAATCAAGCTCTGTCAATGTCAATTTTAGTCATTTTTGGCCAAAATACCAAGTCTATAGCCTTACATTATGGCTAAACATGGCTCATTTTGATCACTTTTCAATCTGCAATCACAATCAATCAATTTCAATTCTGGTCAGATTTGGCCAAATTGCCAAGGCTATAGCCTTACATTATGCCTAAACATCGCTCATTGTCATCACTTTTCAATCTGCAATCAAAATCAATCAATTTCAATTTTTGCCATTTTTGGCCAAAATACCAAGGCTATAGCCTTACTGTCTCGCCAGAAATGGCTCATTTTCATCACTTTTCAATCTGTAATCAAAGTCACTCAATTTCAATTTTAGTCATTTTTACATAAACTTACCAAGGCAATAGCCTTACTTTTTGGCCAAAATTACCTCATGTTCATCACTTGTCAATCTGCAGTCAGACTCAACCAAGTTCAATTTTAGTCATTTTCAGGCAAAAGACCAAGTCTATAGCCTTACTTTTTCGCCAGAAGTGGCTCATTTTGATCACTTGTCAATCTGACATCAACCTCACCTTATTTCAATATTAGTCATTTTTACGTAAACTTACCAAGGCTATAGCCTTACTGTTTGGCCAAATGTGCCTCATTATCATCACTTTTCAATCTGAAATGAAGCTCGGATCATTTCAATTTTAATCATGTTCAGGCAAAATACCAAGGGTATAGCTTTACTTTTTGGCCAAAATTGCCTCATGTTCATCACTCGTCAATCTGCACTCAGACTCAACAAATTTCAATTTTAGTCATTTTTGGCCAAAATACCAAGGCTATAGCCTTACTGTTTGGCCATAAATGGCTCATTTTGATCACTTTTCAATCTGCAATCAACATCAATCAATTTCAAGTTTGGTCAATTTTGGCCAAAATACCTAGTCTATAGCCTTACATTTTGGCCAAAAGTGGCTCATTTTGATCACTTTTCAATCTGCAATCAAAATCAATCAATTTCAATTTTGGTTATTTTTGGCCAAAATACCAAGGCTATAGCCTTACTGTCTCGCCAGAAATGGCTCACTTTCATCACTTTTCAATCTGAAATCAAACTCAACTAATTTTAAGTTCAGTCATTTGTAGGCAACACACCAAGGCTATAGTCTTACTTTTTGGTCACAAGTTGCTCAGTGTCATTACTTTTCAATATGCAGTGAAACTCAACCAGTGTCAATGGTAGTCATTTGTACGCAAACTAGCAAGTCTATATCCTTACTTTTTTGGCCAAAAGTGCCTCATTGTCATCACTTTTCAATCTGAAATCAAGCTCGGCTCATGTCAATTTTAATCATGTTCAGGCAAAATACCAAGGCTATAGCCTTACTTTTTCACCAAAATTTCCTCATTGTCATCACTCTTCAATCTGCAGTCAGACTCAACCAATTTCAATTTTAGTCATTTTCAGGCAAAATACCAAGTCTATTCTTACTTTTTCGCCAAAATTGCCTTATTTTCATCACTTTTCAATCTGCAGTCAAACTCAACCAATTTCGATTTTAGTCATTTTTGTGCAAAATACCAAGGCTATAGCCTTACTGTTTGGCTAAAATTGCCTCATTGTCATCACTTTTCAATCTGCAGTCAAGCTTAACTAATTTCAATTTTAGTCATTTCTAGGCAAAATATCAACGCTATAGCCTTACTTTCTGGAACATAAATGGCTCATTTTCATCACTTTTCAATCTGAAATCAAACTAAACTAATTTTAATTGTAACCATTTTTAGGCTATATATTTTTAGGCTATACACTTTGGTCACGAAGCAACGCTTACTTGCCTTCCAGTCGGTATTTTTTGGTATGTTAACCCATATAATCTGCCTTCCAGAATAAAATATATTTTAGATCGTCTTGATCTAATGGTTAGTCGTTCTATCAACTTTAAAAAAAGTCGATAAATGTTGACAGCAGGTCAATTTGGTTTGAAGAGCCGCATGGAAATATCACGTGGAAAATGATAGGAAACCTTTCATGCTTCCATTCTTGCTTTACTACTGCACAGGCTATTTATTCCGTACAACATAGAAATTGTCAAAAATATCTTCAAATCACTTACATAACGGATGGTATCGTATCCTATAATCTTACATCATATAAATCATTGAGATAAATATAGTGTGTGGGATCATTCACTTAGTACGTACGCACGAAGGGGGGGGGGGTCAAGCAAATGCGTACGAATGCGTACAAGGGGGAGGGGAGTTGACACATGAAGTACCTACGCAAAGCAGAAAATTATGAGCTTTTTGCATACATCCTGCAATATTTCCATTTGCAAAGGACCTTTCATAAACAATTAATTAATGAAGTACGTATTCAATTGAAATTACTTCTAGTACAGGCCGAATCCGACAATATGGCCCCTATGAATTTTGAATAAACTGAAACCTAGCGATATTTTTCCCATCGTAATAGCGGCATTTACTAGTGGCATTTACTAGTGGCATTTACAAGGCTGAACACCCAGTTTTTCGCCGTTGCCTAGCGTGCCAGATAGGAAACATGCGATGAGATATGTATATTTGAAAGCCCCATATTACCTAGCCCTCTCGGGTTCCGTCAAACTACCAGGCCATTGTGGCGCCATATTATACCCTATGTGGCCATTTGTTTGAACAGCACTACAGAATGTTCATGAAATACATTTGAAGTGATCATTTTAATGTCTCGTGAAAGCTTAAAAACTCTTTCTCCGTGGTTTTAGATGCCTAGAAACATTCTGTAAGAGATGGGCGGGGGGGGGGGTCAAACAACCAAGAGTACGTACGCAAAAAGGGGGGGTGAGTATCAAGCGTACGTGTGCGTACGAGGGGGGAGGGGGGGTCAAATTTTAGCCAATTTAGAGCGTACGTACTAATTGAATGACCCCCTCAGCTAATTTGAAGTTTAGTCCTTAACCTTACTTTTTGGCCACAAGTGGCCAATGTTTGTGAATTGTCAATCTGTAGTCAAAGTCTGCTAATTGCAATTTTAGTCATTTTAAGGCAAAATACCAAGGCTATAGCTTTACTTTTTATCCAGAAGTGGCCACTTTTTATGACTTTTCTATTTGCAGTCACAGTCAGCCAATTTCAATTGTAGTCATTTTTAGGCAAAATACTAAGACTATAGCCTTGCGTGTTGGTCAAAAGTGGCTAATTATCATCACCTGTCAATCTGAAATCAAACTCAACTTATTTCAATTTTAGTCATTTTTAGCCAAAATGGCAAGTCTTACGTTTTGACCAAAAGTGGCCAATGTTTATGACTTGTCAATCAATGTCAGCTAGTGTCAAGTTTAGTCATTTTTAGGCAAAATACCAAGGCTATAGCCTCTCTTTTTGGTCACAAGTTGCTCAGTGTCATTACTTTTCAATCTGCAGTCAAAGTCAACGAATTTCATATTTAGTCATTTTTGTGCAAAATACCGAGGCTATGGCAGTACGTTTTCGCCAAAAGTGGCTCATTGTCATCACTTTTCAATCTGTAATGAAAATTAATGATAATACTATGCGAATGTTGTTATGAAGAGTGTCTGCGGTTGGTGTGATTTGGCGTGACTTTATGGGCACTATCGATATTATTTGTAATTTATGGGCTTTAGTATTGTCAGAAAGATTATGAGAAAGTTAGAACTTACTACCGCCGCATATATGTTTGTTTATTCATGTATATAAGATTGAAATAGCTACAATCAGCTAAGGAAATTTGAAGGATAAATCGATTTTAAGAAATAAAATTATAACTTTTGAAACTAGAATTTGATGAAGAATTTTAACTTTATTTCTTGAAATCTATATATATCAGAAAACAGACGGGTTAATCTGATGCAAACAAAGCAGCAGACACGCGATCAATTAATTGAGATGCGCGCGATCGCGCACGAGAGCGCAGGCCCGCGGCCAACTCAGTTCGCGTGCTCGATTTATCGTTTTCATTTCATTTCATTTTTCATTTTACAATTTTTCAAACAGGGTAAGTTTAAAATTTTAATATATTTGATTTTCAAACTGTCCTGTTTGCAAAAAAGAGAATATAAATTAAGTACTAGTATACAATATTTTAAGAAGAATCTACTATAATATAAACATAAGCAACGAGTAGAACAAAAATACGAGTCCAGAGATAATTAAGGTCGATGATTTGTCAATGATTTCACGAATTGAGTAAAAGATTTGGCTTTCTTCACTAGCGTGTAGCTTTTTCAATCTTATATACCATGTAGCTTTTTCAATCTTATATACATGAATAAACAAACATACATGCGGCGGTAGTAAGTTCTAACTTTCTCATAATCTTTCTGACAATACTAAAGCCCATAAATTACTAATAATATCGATAGTGCCCATAAAGTCACGCCAAATCACACCAACCGCAGACACGATTCATCGCTCGCGCCAGCTTTATGAAAAGTATACATCCAAGTACTAAAGAAAACTCTAGCACTTGAATGCTTAGCGCACACAAACGATTCCACGCGCGCGATTGGCAGCGCGCGTCTAAGTTACTCATTGAAAGGTCTGCAGTGTTTACTATTGCATTTACTTCCTTTATAAATGTTGGATTGAGGCTTTGTTGTTTCAAATATTAAGGTTCCAACTATGCTAGATGACCTTCTTTGTTCAGTAACCGTTGGGTTGACTTTGCAACATGGATCAGCAAGCTATTGAAAATCGTGTATGCTGTTGCAACAATGTAGATCGATTGCAAGCAAGATGCTGCGTAAATTATTGTTGCATGATACATGGGCTGGCAATGGAACAGCATTCCACAACCCATCAAAGATGCTAGATCAATAACCACATTCAAAAAAAGTCCACAAGCTCATTTTTTAAGCTGAAAAAGTCCTTTTAAAAAATGTCCTTTTTGAAAAACACGAATTCATGGAAGAGCAGTATCTGGCTTTAGTTAATTAGTTTTTTTTGTCGGTTACATTAGTTTAATTAGTTAAAATATTGAAGAAATCTTGTAAATTTAGGTCTTCTTTATTAGCTACTGAATGAATTTCGTGCATAAATAACTAATATTTTTTTAAAACTTCAATTCATTCATCAACAATTTAAAAGTTACAACTATACATCTCACTAAGAAAAAAGATAGAACAATAATATTAAGGTAACATACAATAACAGAACGAATAAATACTGAAGAGAAAGACGAAAGAAGTAAGGTTGAAAAAAAAGAAGACGGAAAAACAAGACAAAATTAAAAGTTTAATAGTTCGGGGTTTGTCCACGCCTTGTTTCTTCTGCAAAATACATAGTACGTGCACCTCACTGCAATGTTCATGATCTTCTTAATGATTACTTTTTGTGTACTATTGTCAATGCCTAACTCTTTCATCATGTGTAACAAGGAATCAGATGAAGACTCAAGAATTCCAAGAGCGCCCATAGAAATATTTACGAAGTTGATCTCACGATATTGTGGTTTTCGATCGAGCAAAAGAGGCCTATATTTAGTAGCTTTGCGATTACTATTAAATTTTTTTTTTGAAACCTCATGATATTAATACAATCTAAGTATACAATCATACACCTCACTATATTAAGGCAGTGCGTAATTGGCAAGTCTGCAACTTAAGTTTTTACTATAACAAAAAAAAACTCAAATTCTCAAATTGAAGTAATAGCAATAGTAACTGCAATACTAAGGTAGTAAAGTCATAGTCAATAGTCCAATAAATTAGGGTTAGTCCAAGGTTTATTTCGTCTACAAAAGATATAATAAGTACATCGTACTGCAATATTAATTGTTTTCGACAGGATTTTATGTTTGGTAGTATCATCGAAGTTTAAGTCTCTGGGCATTGATGAAAAGGACTCAGAAGACGTTCCAAGTATTCCGAGAGCACTCATGGAGAGATTTATAAGTTTGACAGTAGAATAAGAATTTTGCAGGTCAGCAATAAGAGGGAGATATTTAGTAGCCTTAAGGTCACTATTTATCTGTATATTTGATTCAAAGCCAACAGTGGCATCTAGCAGGTAAACGCATGAACTGTTACTTACTAAGACTAGGTCTGGACGAAGAGAATCACCAGTTATCAAAAGAAGGAGATGGAAAAAAGGGAAGATCTGCATATAATGTGCTATTGACTACTGATGAGAGAGTTTTCGCAAGATGTAAAAGGACCGAATTATGACGCCAGGTATATCTACCATCTTGAAGATAGGATTTGCAACTGGAAACATGTTGAAGAGTCTCAGGTTGGAAGCAGAAAGAGCATGCAGATGTGGGGGAGAGGGACCATTTGCATAGATTCTTCTTAGTAGGAAGAGTATTATTGATATACTTAACTATAAAGTTAAAGATGTTTCTAGGCATGTTGCAATGAACCTTCGTCCAAAGATGACGAGTATGCTTACTTCCTTGAAGGAGTATAGAGGAAAGGATGAAGCCTTGTGACTTTAGTTCATGGCGGATACAATCTTCATTGTCATTTCGAATAGCAGTTAAAACTTGTTTTGTATTGCGATATTGATCATATTGTATATTGCAGCCAGAGCTAGTCAGGGACCAAAGAGCATTTATATCAGTGTTTGGAGATGACTCAAGTGCATTTCTCATAGCTACTTGGCATTGAGCAAATTTTGTGGATGGAAGAATGAGGCTTATACCATATTTCGATTTTGATAAAACAAGAGTACTAAGGGTGGCACAGATCGGAAGCTCAAGCCACTGGCGGATATATTTAGAGACGAGATTATCGCTATTCTCAGAAACCCATGTCTGCAATAGTAAAATGCCATGATATCTTGGAAAGAACAAACCGATGATACAATAATAATAATAATAATACTAATAATAAAATCTTTGAAACTGGAGTCGGCATATGAAAACGGATCTAACTTTATTCTGTCAATCATCTGATCGAGGAATGGGTAACTGGAACTAACCTTTCTCATTTCTGAGTGAGCATAGCGTTCAAATCTTGATTGGTTAGTAGAACTAATTCTCATGACCTTCTCCACCAATAGGAGACCACGATTTCGGAGACAAACGGCTCTAGTAGCTACATTTAGGCCAATTTAACGCTATGATCTCTGAGTGATGATTATGTTAATTATAGAACTTAGCATGGTGCATGGTATGGTTGACGGCATTTTATCGTTTGCTTCCTTTTGTCTTGCCAATCATATCCATTTCCTTGATTCTACAAGAACCAGGAAGCATCCATTGATTTGTTATTTCCCAGAAGCGAAATCACGCTACCGTGAGGAGTTACCACAATGCTTAATTATCCATATAATCTTATATCTGTTTTTACCCTAGCAGGAATGACTTCTTGAAACGAATTGAATTGAATGAATTGAAACGAATTGTGGAATGCGGAGACAAAAAGTGATCTTGACTGTCAGTCACTGACGGAAGTTAACTGCTTCGCTCCTATAGGAAGCGAGCCGTTGTGTCGACCGTAGGGCATAATACCAACGAACAACATATCTGCAAATGGCGCACCAACGTCATCTGTGCAATGAAAACATGTGTGTTCATATGCCATACTATTTTCTGCTTTGCCATACTTATTATGTACAGAGATGTTATCTTCTCAATTGTGTGAATGCAATATTGTTGTCACACGGTCTTGCAAATCCTTCAAACGACGAAATAGTAGATATTATCCTTTATGGCCACAAGCACCTGTCTCTTGCATCCAAATGCTAGCATTCTCACTGCAACACTAGAATTTATTAAGGCCGCTTTGAATAAATGGTCGTAGAATACCATAAATGTTCCTCTCCTCCTCCGCTCTCTCTGTAAACAGATTATTGCCGTGTTTTCTCTAATAAGTGCCCCTTCCAACAACAAGCGCTTCCTCTCAGAGGACAATATAACTGTAAAATGAGCGCCTCCGGTCGCTCATTAGAGTGAACACAGCATATGAATGTTGTTTGCTGTTGATAAATTTTGTTTTGTTCTTAATTTTTTTTCATCTTAATTTAATTTACATTTCAAGCTGCAATAGGGCTAATATAATAATAATATATAAGTACAAAATCTCCATTTCGGAGCAGTTACTTTTACCCAAGTGCACTGGGGAAGTAACACAGGTATAAAAATGTTATGATCGTTAGGTTGCAAATTTGTCCACATATTTTTGTATAATGCTCAATATTTTTGGATTATTTTTTGTCATGTTTGTCAAGTTAGGCAAGTGTTTATCTTCAAATAGGGAGCATTCCCATAAATGCTCAACATATTCCTCATGATCTCTACACCTCCTAAAGAAAGCATTTTCATTTTTTCCACTAAAGTTTGCCTTTAAGTCTACCATATAAAAAACATGGGCTGCTATGTATTGCCATGCTTCCTACGGTATGCTTGTAGTTTGTAATGTATGTCTATATCCGTTTGATTCTAACTTTATAAGCATATAAAAAAACATGTGTGAAACCTTGGGTTTAATAGGGCAGGAGTTCCCTGTTACGAATCATTTAACTCGTACTCTGTCTACGGCCAGCAAAATTACTGACGCTAAAAACAACAGAGTTTTTTCAAAGAAACGTTAGACATGTACAATGATCTTGTAGATATTATATTTAGGACTAATTCGTGGTTCTCATAAGCATTTGCGACATGCACCTAACACATAGGCACCGAAATTATGCATGCTTCGTTGCCATACTAGCAACCGACTTGTATATGATAATATATTTGAAGAGAGAGGGGGTACAGTAGAAAATTTACCGGTGTTTTATTATCAATCATTCCAAGCCCTTGGTGATCGCCAGGGGCGTAAGTTCCGGGGAGTGTGGGGGCGTGACGCCCCCAACAGATACAACAGCACAGTCTGCAGGCAATTGAATCTCCTTGAATCTCCTACATAATGATATGAAAGAACCTTACCACATATGAATTCCAGTGCACATTCTGGCGTAGACAATCTTTCTGTAGGCCCACTAGTGTGAGATTTTGTTTGTAACGTAGGACTATAGGCATACAACAGCAAAAGTAAGGTCAGCGTAGCATGTTCTTCTTTCATTCCCAAATTAAAGGATTCGGTTTCCTTCTGGAAACAGAGATCAATGGTGATAGCAACTTTTATCCCATGTTCCGAGAGTGCATTTTCCGACGTTTTAGAAGGCGTGACTCTAAACAATTTTTCTAGGGGCAAACCACAAGCCCCCATCTTTCTCCCGCTCCTCTTCCACAATAGTCCTGTTTTGCGCAATGCAATAGTAGGCTTGGGTCCTTCTATTTTCAGAGCGCGTTAGGGCTTCTTGCAAATCAGTGAATTCATCTATGTTATGAATTATACCTGGGATAGATACAACTTGGTATCAATCTAATGAGATTTTTCATACTTGGCAAAGATGATGTTGTCTTACGTTTACTACTGACGCAATGGTATTCTTTCAAATATATATATATATATATATATATATATATATATATATATATATATATATATATATATATATATATATATATATATATATATATATATATATATATATATATATATATATATATATATATATATATATACATATACATATATTTTGTAACTATACAACTAACCACAATACAATTTCCTTAACCACCGAGATGGAGGCACGTTGGAAGGCAGCTATATCCATCAACTATGGCGCTCTTTGCTTGCTTACATTTCCAAAATAGTGCTTAAAAAATTTCCTTGAGAGGGCCTAGTCTAGTGTAACAGCCATAATGCTTGCATGTTTTGTAAATGGTGTCATGTGTCCATCGCCGTGAAAGCCATCCATCAGTTCTCTATATGAAGTATTTGCAAGGCCGTGAGGCAAAGCAAAACTCCGTTTGCACAATGACTTTTTGAAATGTAGCCTACTGGCACCTTGTCTCTATTTAGCTTGCAAATGGAAGGTTCAATATTTTACTTGGTAGAATAGATCTAGATCAAGTAGGAAGCCAACAGTTATTTTACCAACGAAATTTGAGCGTATACAATGCTTCCCCCCCCCCCTCCTCAAATATCCCAGGCTTTTGACGAAAATTGTGACGTTTTTGTTGGCACTTTTTATTTAATAAGCATTGAACTTGCCTAAGATACATCCTAGAATTTTAAAATATAGTCCGTGATTGGGTGGAAATCAATAATATGCTCATATTTTTAATTTTTAGCAATGGAAGCACGAAAGAGAGAATGTAGCGGACCACTCCTTGCCTTGTGAAATTTTAGAGAAACTTACCCATCTTTCTTTGGATATCATTGGCCTTTGTGCCTTCGGTTATGACTTCAACTGCATTGTTGCTGGTCAAACTGAAGAAAGCAAGGCAACAGATACTGTCCTGAAGGGAAACTTTGACCTGCGAAAGAGATCCTTAGAGCACCTCTTCCCACCACTAAAGCTAATGCGAACCCAATTTGAACAAGAGTTTTTCCAAGCGGAAAAGTGTCTCAAGAATCTTATCCAAAGGGTGAGTGATATTTATTTGAAGTAGCAACAAACAAATAATTTCTGAAAATTGATCAAGATCAAGAATACCCTGATATTTTCTATCTTGCTTCGTTCTGTTCTCTATTGGCTTTCAATATGTCCAAAAGTTAAAGACTTTTGCAAGGATTGCTAAAAATGCAGTTGAAGTGGGTAAGTACACCCTATTTGGCAGCAATGGAGGACCCAACTCCGAGAGGTTGACAACATATGATACCACCCTATTTCGTGCTATGTTGCTCCTTTACTAAAGACATTCCAGAAACTCCGTCCGTGTTCCACTTGGGTGTAAATCCACTGTCAATGTTGGAAGGTATTATTTTCAGGATTGAACCGAATAGTTCAGAGCTAGTAACTTACCATTAAACCTATTTCATTGTAGATTTCATTTAAAACTATTTGTGCAGGTTACTAGTTTTATTTAAAAGTTCATCTAACTGAACTGTAGTAAACAATAAGGACAAATTGGATTAAAAATGTATTACGGACTATTAATAATAAACGAAGTTAACATGATTAATTTACAATACAAAGAAATAGAGAAGGAATGCAATATATGTGACAAGAAACTAAAGTTAGACTAAGTGTCCTTAGAATAATCAAAATTAGAATGAGTTTGAAGAAACCGTAGAGACTCTCAAGGTGGGCGCCACATATACGTAACAAATTCTTCACTTCATGTGTCTTTTAGATAATCAAAGAAAAAGAGACGAGCAACGGTGACCAGCTTGGGGAATCTGTCTATGAGGACAATTTATTAGGCGTATTTTCTTCCATGAAGAATAGGAATGGCGATCACCTTTCGTCAGAAGACATCTACCATCAAGTATTCACTTTTCTGGTGTCCGGGCATGAAACTATTAGCCTAACTGGCACGTGGACACTTTACTTGTTAGCAAAATATCCAGAAATTCAATCAGATTTACGACGCGAAATCCGAGAGACCATTGGCAATCGTGAAATTACATGGACAGACCTAGAAAAATTGAAACTATTGGAAAACTGTATTAAAGAGGCTTTGAGACTGTATCCTATTGCACTTACCACGGATCGAACGTCAATTGGCCCGGACATGTTAGGACCGTACCGGATACCTGCCGGAACGCATGTTATGATTGGTAATGGTACACTTCATCGAGACGAAACGTTCTGGACAGATGCGAACATGTTCCAGCCAAATAGATTTGACGCAGTCGGTATGTATCAATGCTTGACAGAATCATAAGTGCATATAAATCATAAAAATGCTAAGAGTGATAGCTTGCTCGAATCTCAAGATATCGATTGAAAAAGCGATATCATGATATTCCCCAATGTCCCGCACCTTATCAAGAGTGCTTTGCTCAGTGGGGTAACTAACATAAGTTGGGGTTGGCGCAACTCCCAAGGGCCCCAAGCTTTGGAGGCCCTAAGGGAGTCCATCAGAAATTTACACAGGACAGGCTTTTGAA
This sequence comes from Mastigias papua, assembly GCA_964019165.1. Lineage (NCBI taxonomy): Eukaryota > Metazoa > Cnidaria > Scyphozoa > Rhizostomeae > Mastigiidae > Mastigias > Mastigias papua. Next base: position 6,612,178 of record OZ025270.1, on the reverse strand, counting down.
CAAGTTGATGTGAAAAGGCTTTCAATTTGTTATTTTGTCTAGATTTAGAAAAAATCTAAAGCTTGGAAAAGCCCTTGGGGATTAGCTATGTATGTTTGACTATTAGAAGTCTATCAATTGTGAAGAATTTCATCATGACAATCACATATTTTACGACAGAAGCCCGTTGGACAATGCTGATTTACAAGGGACTACCATTTTCAATAGAGGGTAACAACTAACAAATCTAAATTCAGCAATCTAAAAAATTCAAAAAGAACATATTGTGGAAATACACAGAAGATTAACTAGAACTGGTCTTTGTAGTTCAACAGTAAAGGTTTCTGTTCAAAACAGTCGTTCATAGTCGCTCGCTTTATGTTTATGAGTAAAGCTCTTTCAATGCGGTGAAGTCAAAATAAATATACATCATGAATCTTCTAAATGTTTGGAAATATTGTGGGGGGGGGGTAGGACCAACCCACACCACCCATATCTGTACCTCTACATAAATGCCATTGTGAATCCACCTCAAGAAATCCATGATGTATGGTACTGTAGCCTGTTGTTTTTTTGCTCGTGTTGTAAAATCAGGTGCATCTCATTTCTTTTAGAGGGTAAAGATTCGAAGCTTATACCTTACTACTTTCTGCCATTCTCACGTGGCCCACGAATGTGCATTGGATTCAGGTTCGCAATGACAGGGCTCAAGGTGCTGTTGGCGAAACTAGTAAAAGACTTTGCATTCACATTCAGAGATGAGGAGAGTCATTGTAACAGTATTCCAGAATTTGGCTCAATATCAACGTTAACATTGAAGCCATTTCCAATACTTAATTTAAAGATGGCACTGGCTCACGAGGCTATTGCATGAACGCTGGCTGGCTACAGCATGATGTATGGTTAGATACTCGGCGATTTGAATGGTGTGATTATTCATAGAAAACTGCTTGGCTTTAATATGCTTTGAGCTGCTTAGTAGCATCAAAATAGTGCCAGATGAATCTTCATTACGTATGCATGCACTGTTAGTTAAGGTTGTAATTCTTAACATTTAATGATTGTAAAGAGGCTACATAGAAAGAGGGTGTATTATATAAACTGATTTTTAAACTGAAAATATTTTTAATTTTCAACCCAGGGCTACGACAAAAAGTGAAATCATTTTATCTTTGAGGTTTAATTCGACCCATTCTAGAATTAGAAAGTCCCGTGACAAATCCAGTTGCGACAAATTCGGTTACTACAATTCCATATTTAAATGTTTCGACACTCTAGTCATCCTCAGTTAAAAAGGAAAGTGTAACAAAAGTAAATATAAGGGTAGAAAATAGGAGATCAAAAATCACACGTACAAGCGAAGTGCAAGAGAGCACGTAAGAAGCAGTGACTGTTTGTGTAACATGATCCCTATGGAAGACGGGCAAGGTGCAGCACGTTTACAACCACTTTCGGCTACAAACACCTAGATGCTCATTACAACAAACCAAAAGGTCCCTGGTCGTTCTACCATAGTAAGCGGCATTACATCCACAACACGAAAGCAATATTTTTAATTTCACAAGATTAATTTGATCTCATATGCTTTTTGACCCAAAATACAATATTTAAGGACAATCGAATGAAAAAGATAGCCATATGTAGCAGAAGACCAAGTGATGTCCCAAACTTTATCACATATCCTAATAATTAATAACCAATATACTATACAGGCCAGGGAACAGCTTAAGGTATTGTTGTCAAAACGAATAATGCCCCAGTATAACATTGGCCTGAGAACTCATGGTCACTGTGCCAATTTCTGTCAGTGTTTTATTGGGCAGGGCCCTAACATACTGTTTGCAGTCCGCAAATACAGTTGCCTGTTGCCTGATGCATAAATTAGAAGGGCAAGTGTCTACTTTATACATTACATCGCTGTCTTTAAACAATTTTCGTCATTTTGATCTTTAGTCTGAAACTCAAATTTTGCTGTGTAGTTTGTAAGCACTTTGACTTACGTATCCCTCACTAGATACCCTGTTTGGTATGCAACTGATCTTGTTAATTTATACCAGGCCATGATAGTTTAAATAGATAAATTAACTCTTTAAGTTATTTAGAATTTTTAGCTATTAAGACCAGCATGGTCATTACTTAAAGTCTCTTGCATTGTGATGTAGAGCGTGTGATTATTTTAATGAGATTCTGAAGCTAAATTGTACCAAAAAGCAAAAAGTGGTAGCAACGTAGTGTCAATATTTCTACTCTAGGAAAAAGTCATGACTATTATAGAGGCATAACAACATGCCGAAATCACTGAAATCAAACTATCTAATACAGGTCTATTCCATTTGACGAGAACGATCACTCCCGGTCGCGTCAGTACATACACAAAATGCATCAAGCAATCGCTTCTATCACTCGCGCAAATGTGAAAACGTTTTGCTGTGTATGAATGTATCATAACTTAGCTCGAACTTCATGAAGTTTTGGATATACCGATTTTTCGCCTTGTCAGTGACTTTTTCACTACTTTCAGTAACAAGTAGCATTGTTTTCATTTCAACGAAGTTTTTTATTGTTCGCACTTAAAACCCTGATTATTGATCAAACTGGCTGATACAACAGAAAAAACAGTTTTTGATATATTTTTATAGTAACAGATACTTTGCAAATTCTCTTGCAAACACATTCATGCGAGCTTTTGTGAACAATGTGGTTTTCTCACGAAAAGGCCCACTAATATGATTGCATTCTTCTTCAACTTGTCTAGCAAATGCTTGCTACAACTATTGAAAACTGCCCTGCACTTTTGAACAGTACATTAGAGATTCTGGCAGAATTCATATATATGAAGAAGCTGTTACAGACCTTTCAGCTTTCTTGCAAAAATTAACCTCTTACTTGGAATGACACATTGGAATGCAAATAGTCAATTGTACAATACACATGCAGAAACTTCACAAGCATTTGACTTAACAGGAGCAAAATTTGTAAAATAGAACAGTCTCTATCATCCTTCCTCACTATTTGAGCTTTGAAAATAAATCCCTTGAAACCTAGAAAGGTAAAGCTGAATGTCAGTAATGGATGACAGTTGATTTGAAGATGCAAAAAAACATGGGCAGAGAACTTCAAATGATAGACAAAAACAGATTGAAAAATAGGGAGAAAATATTAAAAACAGTAAAAATTTCAGTGTAAAAGCAAATAACCTTCCAATAGTCAATATAAAGGTGCCAGTGCCCCTCTGCCATGCAGGGGGAAATTGTTATCAGCAAGAAGCATTTATCCTAAACTCCCTGGTATGCAGACCTTACAAGGAATACCCCTATACCATAATATTGCATATGAAAACATTGCCAGATGTTTAGCATCTTCAAGTGGACAGGCCCATAAACAGCTGACTTGAATGGGAAAGGCCTCCCTCTGGAGGGGGTACAACATCATTGTTAAGATGAAAATGCTATCAAAAATCTATATATCAGAATACTCAGCAATGAAAAAATGTATTCCTAAAGATCCTAGCTATACCTGTACTCTAGGAAATTCACGATCAGAAATTTGAGCATACAAATAGCCTGTAATTTGAAGCATTCAAATTCATGTGTCAAGCAATACCTTAATGCATTTGGTCAAATACAATTATTATGGTCCTCTTAAGTTCTAGCCTACTAACTGAAAATCATTTTTTCTAGCCATGATAGAACCGCTATTAATACTTACACATTTATCTCTGCATTTAATAAAACTGATATATTCTTCTAGACATGTTTCTTCAGTTTTTGATTTACTGTTCACTCGTTCTTCACATGCATCAAATGACTTGAGTAATGGTTTACAAGTAGCAGATTTTGTACAAGATTCTCTGAGTGCATCAGCTGGATCCTCTGGATCCTCTTCATCCTCTTCATCCTCTTCATCCTCATCATCTTCCTCTTCTTCATCATCTATACAGACACAATAAATTAAACAAACAGCTATAAGTATCAGTATTCAATACATAGCAATTTTCAAGCAAAGGCCACATATTTCATCCAACGAAACATCAGATGTTTCATTAACTCTAATTAAAAGTGTGACTGTTTTGTGCTGTGGAATGCAATTAAGCACTGAAAATATACACATGTGAAAAGACTACTTGAAAACTAGTAGTGAGTTAAATGCTGGCTAAATATTTTGCAGGGGTAGCTTTAGCAAGCATCTGCATAAGGATGTTAGCATGCACATGACCAATCCCTTGCATTGAGCCCAAATTTTGTATTGAGGCAACATACACATATTTTATAAGAAATCCACTTTTTGCTTGAGTCCCAGTTTTCTCAACTTTTCCCAAAATTCAGGCTGAAACTCTTTTCCAAAAATCTTAAGATTTACCTAACTTTGTAAAAGACCTTTGCAAAGAATGAGCTAATATCAATTCCTGGCAATGGTAAATAAAAAAGATGAGCTTTGAACCTTGAGCCTTGTGATTTTCTTGGCCTCTTAAGTCTCATTGTTTTATAAAATTTGTTTCTATAAAAAAGTGTTTACATACCTACATGAGGAATACCCAAAATGACCCACAGTGACCTACAGCTCCCTACAACAATCTACAACCATCAAACAAAGACCTACAACCATCCATAACCATCCTATAGCACCCAGGCCGTTTCGTAAAAAATAGCTTGCGCGAGTGGACAAACGCTCACATGATTTCTCTTGCGCGAGCGATCACTCAGGTAAAGATATATACACAATCATGTTGATTTCAGAAGTAACCATTATTACTTGGTCATGGGCTTGGTGCATGATAAAAAGCAGCTGCATAATGCTAAAAGCTTTATGAAAACAGTATAACCCCATTAGAAATCACTTTGGTATCAATGAAAATTAACCATTATTATGATCCTAAAAGCACTTGATCAATTGCCAAATACCCTGTCAAAATTCACTGATAGTTGCAAATCGAGAGGCATTGCGTTATAAGATATTTCTAATCTGCATCTCTGAGTTTCAAAACTCATGTGTTTTGAATTTGAAATTGAGTTGAAAAGAAAACATGCTGCTATAATGTGTTATTTTATCAAACATATGCATAAAAGTGCTTGGAAGTAGAAATGGTGTATGTTGATTTAGATAGGCATTAACAAGAAAACAAAACACATAAGAGTGGAAAAAATTCCAGCAGCAACCACTCCAGGTGGGTAAATGCATTTGTTGACAACTTTCACAGATTCTGACAACAGGGCTAATGATTTTCTTCCAAAATCACAGAGCGATATTCAACAAGATTTGCTGTTTTGTGTGAGGGATCAAAAGCTCCTGTGGATTGGTTCGCGTGTGTACTGATGAGATCGCAAGCGATCGCTCATGTGAAACTATTTGACAACTATACAATTATTTGACAACTTGACTATTCTATTATTCACACTGATCGGTGTGGATATCATAATGACAATAGTCCATAAAATACACCTGGTCTCTATTGTATCTCTTGTGACAATGTCGGAGCTAGGTTGCTGTAATAATGTAACACTATAAAATTTTGAGTTTGATGGTCTTCAAAAAAATGAGACTGGAGACACAATAAATAATACAAAAAGAATTCCAGCAAAATGCACAAGTCTTTAAATTCTAACAAAGCAGTATGTTTCAGAATCTTGGTATTGATCCCCAATTGGATCTCACCTGCTGTTGAGAAGTGGATTTTTCCAAAATTCAATGCTTATTGAAGGTTCAGTGTTATGAAGAGTCTCATAGAACATAGATGAACTTTACAGAGCTTTAAGCAACATTTGAAGTTAATGAATCATACCTTCTCCTCCATCTTCAGCTGATGCTTCCTCGTCTTCTGGCCCAGGATCACCTGTAGATTCACTATCTTCATCTTCAGCATATTCATTGTCGTTAACACCAGATACCTCTGCTTCAAATGAATCATTTTCTGCTTGATATGTGGCATCTACTTCTTCAAAAGTAGTTTCATGTACCTGTAGTCAAATAACAATAACTTCTAGATTTCAAGTAAGCACAAAAGTAATATGTGAAAATGATAATTTTGCTGTTGATAATCCATACTGTTGGAGAATACCTGCACATATTCCTAACAGTCAATAAAAGCCCAGGTAGCTTAACTCAGATAGGATCTAAAACTCTGCATGATGATCAGAGGAGTATCAATACTTCAAGTATTGGGCGACATGTATCCCAACATTTGCCCAATGTTTCTTAACATATTTTATGTTAAAATTCACTTCAAACTGACAAAAATTCAAGCGCACAAGATTTGTTCATATGTTTTAGTTCAAAAAATTATGTATAGTTGTTTGTTTTATATTTAGCAGTGAGAAATGCTCTTCCAATGTGATAATTTCAAGATAAATATGCTTTATTTGTGAAAATTTGTCCAAAATTCCCCCCACTTTGCACCAAAGTTCACATACAGTTACATGGGCTTCACAGAAAAGGCTGCTATTTCAAAAACATATTTGGTGTGCTACCAAGAGTATTATACTGACAATTGGTTTCGACAAAGAGCACATAGCAAATTTCTAAAATTTCCATCCCTAAGTTACACAAACCTGCACTTATTTGAAATTTCATTTATTTGAAACTGAAGTTCTGCTCCCTTGAACAAAAAGCCCCTCAGCTATTCAAAATATTAGAAAAATCCTGATTACCATAGTAACCAAAATCTGGAAAGTGAAAAGCTTAACATTGTATTTTCTGATAAAAACTCAATAGCTACAAATAATCTTCTGTAAATGCTTAACCATGTCACAATCCCTGCTGAAATTTAATCTGCAAGGGGTTCTCATTCCCTTACCATAAGGACTCAATTAAGCCCCTGAGCTCGGGGCTTATTTGTCAGACACAGTTTTATGGGTGGGGGCTTATTCAAGGTGGGGGCTTATTCAAGAGGAGGGCCTAGCAAATTTAGAGGTCCTCAGATCTACCAAAGACTATCCTATATCATTTTTCAATACATAATAAGTTGATTTAAATGCAAATCGACATGGGATCAAGTAGGAGAAAGTTGGACAGTTGCTCTCATCAAATATTAGCACATATGAGCGAACAAATTGCTGAAATTTTTAATTTTCATTGCTTTTAATCTGTATTATACTGAACCTAAATCAACCCCATGGGGCATATTCAAGGGGGGGGGGCTTTTATGTCAGAAATTACCCTGTAGGAGGGGGCTTAATTGAATCATTACAGTATCCTCAATTGAGTTTATAACTACTCTGGTAGCTTTAATGGAACGATTGTTTTTGCCAACAATGCTTTGTCTAAAACTAGTAACATTAGGCTATGTAACAGGTTAGTGCAAGGAGTCTAGTACCATGATTTGTATATATGCTAGATCTTCCTTAATTGTGCCTACTTTGAAAAATAGGCCAATTTTATCCAACCCTAGGTAAATCAAGCCCCTACTTATTTGAACCAATTTTCAACTTCCCTTTGAGGTTTAAATACCCTGGAGTCTACTGTAGTATCATCTAGAAATAAATTTGGGATCACATAAAAGAAACATGCCATGCTTGCATTGAGAGGATTTCTCGATAATCAGTAGAACTGACAATTCCTTTAATCTTTTAATTCATGAGAGCCTTCTCATCCAAAGGGATAGACCCAACCTTAATTCCCAACAGTCTTCTATTCCATGGTTTTGTTTTAGTCCTTTGCCCCAGTTTCTTATTGTTGATCTCTTCTCTCCCCATAGGGCTTTTCCTTTGTCCTCTATCATATTGACTCTCATGTTGTTTACCATACACTTGTTCTGTTTCATGTTCCCTATCATGTCCATTCATACTCCAGTGCTCCCTTCCACACCCATTGATATGCTCTTTTGCATGTGATTCCTGATCTTTCCTTAGTATTTATGCCTACACTTTTATATAATGGTGGCTCAAGTTGAGTCAAAAACATCAATGGTCACACCAGAAGTAGTCCTAGTTATGTAATAGTCTTAAGCAAGTATGGAATAGTCTTAATAATGAATAGTCTCAATTGTGGAATCTTAATACCTGGTTATGTCACATATTGGAATATACTGAAATCATGTGGACTCTTTTCATCGTTGTCCTCATTCTTAACATCATAACAGTACAGTCAAGCAATAGGTGAATACAGAAATTGATCTTAGGCACCAGTATGGTTTTGCACCTCACAGTGACAACAGGGGGCTACCACATAAATTATACACCTATCAATAGCTCCTCATCTGTACATTCATATTTTATCCCATTTACCCAATAGGATTAATGTTCTGGTTGGCAGTAAGGATAGGGTTAGGGTTAGTTATTTCATGGCTGCCATTATGAATTCCTGTGTATTTCGATGATATTCATAATGACTAACACTAACCCTAACTCCAACCCTAATCCTTACCCTACCCCTAACTCTGTGGGGTAAATGGGGTAGCATATGAATGTACAGATGAAGAGCTATCGAATGGTGTATAATTTATGGGGGTAGCCCCTGTTATCACTATGTGACGTGCAAAGCCATATTAGCACCTTGATTTTATTAAGGCATTATTGGATCTGCTGGCAATTTATACAAAATGGGTGTAACATTATGCTACTATGGGTGTAACATTATGCTACAATGGGTATATAAGTGAGCACATTTCGTTCGGATCTAAGGACACTCCGTAACTGTTCATGCGGACAATACTCACTATTCATCCTCATACATCATTAGGCCATAAATGCAATGTTCAAATAACAACGTTCGTCTGTTGTGGCCAGTTTGGCTTTTTGTATACAATGAGTGCAATGAGTACAATATAATACGTTTCGTCGTAAGTAAACCATGTATGGCATCACTACATGGCAAAGCTCACACGAAACCTGCTCATTTTACAGACTAATGTGACCACTAAAAACACTACAGCACTCGGTCAATAGTGGATGTCAGATTAGATAAAAAGGCTGAGAATACCTCATTACTAACATCTTGGTCAGTATGGTCCAGCTTCATGTTCTCTTTTCGGACGTCTTGACAGTGGCCTCTCGTAATGTCCAAAGCAGTTGAAGGGGAGGATTTGACGGAAGAGAGGTAAATAGAAAAGGCTACCAGATGCTACATGTAAAAGAGGCTACAATAAGGTACCACCACCACAGTTATCACGCATTGCATTCCGCTCCGAAAAACTTTGCGTACTCCTTCTAACACACGCCGATGCAATCAGAGACGCCTGCATTGGCCTAGGGCAGGGGCAAGGTTACCACTGAGGGCACATCTCGCAAGCTTTCTACTAAAATAAATTAGTCCTGGGGTATAAGCATGTGCTCACAAAGGGGTAGATTTTAACCTTCAGATTCTCTTTGTAATAGAGAGAATTTTGGCCAAACATATGCAAATAGCCGTATTTTAAAGGGCATTACTTGCCCCTACTGCCCCTCTCGGATGAGAGCAGGGGAAACAGTTGTCCCTCCTACCCCCAGCTTAGGTGCACATGGAAGCCTCCATTTGAATCACAAACTTATGAATGCAGCGTTTAGAGAGAGTGGCTTTTAGCAGAGGGCGGAACTCATTGCAAAATGAAAAGTTTGGTAAAATTAGCATTTAAACAATGCCTTCTTTTCCCAAAAAATGTAATAAAAACCATACAAATATGTTTAGAGGTCACAAAAGCTGCGATTGTGTTCACGTTATGACAAATTTCAGAGAATTTTATTATCACTGTTGTAGGAGGTAGCCCCCGTTTTCATATTTTATAAACCAGTGTTACCTAATTACCCTTCATTCAGTTATAGTTCTAATATAAAACTCAAACTCAGTAACTTTTTGATCTTTGCATCTACACTGTCTCCGTCAGATTACTCTTCTATAATATGGAAACTTTATAGCTTTCTCTGACATCAAACTTGAGAAGCTAAAAATGAATATCAGAAGACTGATCCCCATGCAGTGCCCCCATGGCTTGTTTCAATAAAACAGCAATAGGACAAGAAGAATTTGGATGCACTTCATCTCAGAATACACTATCACAGAAGCAAAATAGAGTAAAGATAGACAGCACTTTAGTGATTGGAAAGATATAACATGGACTACCTCAAGGATCTATCCTACAGCCTCTATTATTTACTTCTATCACTTCCGTCACGAACTTATACTGACAATTTCGAATTTGGTTGAGAATACGCTAGGATAAAATTCTTTACAAATTTCAGTAACGATTTTCATTAACATGTTCTCTGAATAGTTTCTATAAACTTTTATCGAAGCTTCCTGGGCTTTTGGCCTATTGATTAGTCAAAAATGTGATTTTATCGATATATATAAGTAATAATGCTGATAAGAAAATATGCGAGTGACGCGTGCGAAACCTTTCGCTCAGAGGAAATGCACTGAAGGATCGAATATACTGCAGAAGTACCTACCAGAATGTTGGAGGACCGGCAACTTTAACATTTTTAAGTGCTAGAGAGAGTGACCTGATAGAAGAAAGGTAAACCTCTTAGCAAACATTTCCTTTTCATCTTACGCCTCATTTCTACCACGAAGCAATCTTTAAGATGAAAAATAAAATGAATAAATTCCATTTCATGAGGTAGCTATAGATACATGAAAGCAGATTTTCTTTAGAGTTTGATGAAAAACACAAATAGGTGGATCTTCCCCCAATAGTTAACAGCACGAGGCTACTACGATAAAGCTTTATTGCAAATAGTGAATAATATTCTGTGAATGCCAGGAAAAATAAGCCTTTATGACAAGGTCTATAAAAAAGGCTGAACTATGGGGCTGGAAAGGCAATGTAGAGATGAAATGAGATTTGCATGCTCGGTTCGTATGTGCATGAATACAGGTAAAACTACAAGTAAATTCTAATGAGTTAAGCAAATATTTAAGAGTTTCTCTCTTCAACAGGACCCCCAACCACGAGCTTTCGTTATAAACTGCATCCGTATACTGTGGCTAGGGCTGGATAAGGTATCTGGTCTTAACAGCTAAAAATCAAGGATGGAGCCATGGGTACAATATTTCAAAGGTAACCTCTATAATGGACAAAAAGTATCCTTCAAAACTGATATTTTTAAGACTAGCATCATATTTGTGGGCGACCAATCAAATTATCGGGAAATCTATGAAAATCATTAGCATTTATATATCCTAATTTATATATCCTAAAAATGATTTTTAAGTGAGAATGTAGTAGATATGCATCTTAACCATCATGTAGGCCAAATTTAATATATATCCTTTTCACTACTCAAAGTAATTTCTCATCCGTTTAAATCGTGCAATCACGACGGAGTGAGTAGTCCTGAAACACGCAAGATTATCACCGTACTTAAGATTTGTAACTGAAAAGTCCGAATTTCCTGTCAGAATATGTTGAAAGTACCCTCAATTTTGATCAAGAGCTCAGTCAAAATTAATTTGCAGAAAGATCCTCGACTACCCTCTGTAGTAGACTAACGAGATAAATAAAGTTGCAAGTTCGGTAGAACAGATATCAGGCGATAATTGGAATTTCTTTCGTTTTTTAATTATGATCATCACAAATAACTGGACAGCACACTGAATGATCTGCTGACGTTGGTTTGTCCACTCTTGACCACTTTATCGATCCAGAAAAGCTTCACTACTTGCAAGGTATTCTCTGGATTATCAATCCGCAAATTACCACGGAGGAAACCCTCTCCTAGCCCTTTGCCCCTTGTCCTTTGCCCTTTCCTTTGTGCCCCTCACCCCTCAACACCCAGATGTTTGCCATTGAGGTTGTTGTCCTGCCTATATTAGTAGTGAATTATTTATAATGACCATATGATTGACATACAAACCATGCTCCCTGTGCGTGGGATTGTGTTGTAGTCATTGTTTGTAAATATTTATATGAATGCAAAAATTCGACAAGATGAGTTTCACAGTGAAAGAGTACTACAGTCAAACTCGCGACAGTCGGATCATCTCTTCGGACCAAGCAAGATAGTCCGACTTATGCGAAGTCCGAGTTACGCAAAAGAAGTCCAGATCCACCCAGAGCTTGTATGGGGCCAGGGAGAAATGGAAAGGGTGCGACTCCTGGTAATGTCATTATAAAATTCATCATTTCGCTGGGTAACGCTGGTTGTACTAGAAGAGGGGGGAGAACAACCACCTCAAAGTGCATTTTCTTACTGCTTGGAATGCTTTTTACCACCATTTTGCACTTTTACAAGATTAATATGCTTCATAGAAGGATATAGAACACAACACGCTTTGTTAAGACTAGTAGAATGGTGCAAAAATGCTTAGACGACAAAGTAATGGTAATGGTGCTAGCTGACGAATCAAAAGCATATGACTGCTTACCATTTGATCTCCTCGTTGTAAAACTTCATGCATATGGCTTCAGCTTATCTAGCCTCCAAATGATATATATATATATATATATATATATATATATATATATATATATATATATATATATATATATATATATATATATATATATATATATATATATATATATATATATATATATATATATATATATATATATATATATATATATATAGTTAGGTTACATTAAGAAAACAACGTGTAAAGATAAAATCAACATATAGCAGCGGGCTCGATATAAAATCAAGTAATCCTCAAGGATCTTTACTAGATCCTTTGCTTCTCAGTATATTCATTAATGACATATTCTATGCAATAGAGGATATTGAGGTCTGGAATTTTTCTGATGATAATACAATTTATGCACTACCTCATGATCTCCAATAAATGATTGCCAAATTAGAAGTCGATGTCTATAATGCACTAAGATGGTTCGAGTCAAATCTTGTGGTGGCGAATCCAGCAAAATTTCAGGTAGTGTTTCTGGGTTTCAAAAAGAGCCAAAATTTGCTTTTAGAAATTAAGGGTGAAGTAATACCCACCTCTAATGTGGTGAAATTACTTGGTGTCATAATTAATTCAAAGTTGAACTTTAAAAGCCATATCAAAGCTCTGTGTCAAAGTCACTCGAAAACTGAGCGCATTTGCCAGGGTTGCTAGATATGTAAACCTCCAAAAGGCAAATTTGCTATATCAATCCTTCTTTACATCAACTCTCAAATACCGCCATTTGACAAGCAGCAAATGACAACATAGGTACAGTACACAAAGAGCTATCAGGGTACTACCTAACGATCATGAATCCATGTTTGAAGTTCTACTAGCAAAGAACAGTGAGAGAGCCATTCATGTCCAAAACCTAAGTGTGCTTACGATTGAGATATACAAAACACTTAATTGTATCAATCCGTCTTTCATGCAGGGGACAGAGACCGCGCATTTTGGCCCGACTTGTGAAATATCCGAGTTATTCTAATCTGAGTAAGGCGAGTTTGACTGTATAATGTCTTACTCTAAAAATCTGACGAGGGCTCAACCCTATTGATCAGCCTGAGCCGTATATAAGGGTCACATGAATACAACACAACATTATACCTTTATCGTTGTACTTCACAAGCCATTCTATCACTGCACAAATAGTTCATTATTGAATTCTAAAATTCCATCTGATAGTATTCTTGCCATATCTTGATTAGTGGATCTTAAGACAAGAATACTACACTAAACTATTGATGTCACATAATTGGCAAATCATAATATATCGCGTCAAAATCAATGTAACGACTTTTATGGAGAGGTTGATAAACCTCATAAGTTTCAAAGTACTCTTCACTTTCATCGTCTTCTGTAGTTGTTTGTTGCTTTCGTGGTAGATGTAACTCACCCTTAACATACTTCTTCTTTATCATCATGTAAGCATCAATGTCCCAGTTCGCCTCTTTCAGCTTCTCGATTACATACATTTGTTCCAAAAATTCTGTCCTGGCTATCTCAAAATTGATTTCAAATGTTGGTGCCACATTTGGACCAATATGCTTGTTCATGTATCTTCGTAGTGGCGTTTGCACAAGCCTGAGACCCAGGATATGAAAAGCTCTCTCCAGCTCATTCATTATACGATGGTAATGTCTCCTAGATTGTCTGGTAAATGCATTAACCATTTTCTCATAGGATATCAAGTAGAAAGTGTAGACATCATTAAAAGCTTCTGCTAAATGCCGAGATTTCCCTTTTGGATATCTGGCTATTTTTGGATTCCGAGCAATATTCCATATACTGTACTCTGAAGGTCCATTATGACTTTTCAATACATTATGATCTCTTGGACTGCGCTTCTGGAAGAGAAAAGACAGCAAAGCTAGCTCCCAATCGATGAGCAGAACCGATGTATATATTTATGCGAAAGTGGCCTGAAATATTTTCTAACTTGGTCTATGTCTCTTCATGTGATATGAACTTAACTAAGCAAAAGCAACGCTACAGAGGTTGATAAACCTCATAAGAGCTCATGATCAAAATTCATCTATAGAGGGAAGGTTTAAGCAAATATTCATGAGATCTTATACTCCTAGTGTTCATGATAGGTTCAGTAGTGCATATATCACAAAAGAGAATTTTCTATACTTGCTTTTGAAAGTAGCTGTAGCCGTTGCAAATGATAGGATGAGAAAGAGAGCAATATCTTTCATTACAAACATTCTTTATACCTACCAAAGTGTTGGCTTGAAGCTTCATTCCTCTTGGTGTTTGACACCACAATCTAGCTCTGGATGAGGTACACTTGTCTTCAATAATTGAACGCAGCAATGCATACTGTGATCTACCATTATTACTGTTTGTTATCTTCATAATTTGACGCAAGTCATTAACAGCCGAGAAATAATCATACATCCTCCCTTCACGGGATGTAGAAAACATCTTTGATTTGGAGTGTTTGAATATTGTGTTGTTCGAGCCGCAGTCAGTAATGAAAGAAAGGACAACGAGAATATGATTCAGAAAGCTATCTACTGAAGAATGATATTTGAAAATTTTACGATCTTGAGAATCTTCATATGGGTTATAGCTTTGTTCGAGTTTAAGATTTTGTATTGAATGTTCCAACATAATGTTAACAGCCAATCTGCACTTGTGTTTGTACCTAATCTTATTCGTCTTCAAAGATGACAAATGATTGTTGCACATGTAACGTTGCCGTTTGTATTTGTAAAGGCATCGCCTGTTTGCATCAGTATTAATGAAGATGGATTTTCTTAATCGTAAATGGGACTTACTCAAGCTTGGTCGCTTGATAAACACAATACTATTACTTATGAGATCTTCAGAAAGCTTCTCCAAAGAGATCAACTGTTCCTTGTCTATTCCATTTGGCAATATGCTTGGATAATTAAGCACGAATGTTCCATGAAACGTTTTAGGACGTCCACCAACAGATAGCATCATCCTGGATAGTATATCGATTTTGTTCTTCTCTTGTTTGATTACATTGAGCAACACTTCATGAATCCTTCTATTGTAACCAGTTTTAATCGACCATAGAGCATTTAGTAGGGGTGGAATGGTTGCATGGGTTACTTCTAGAGCTGTTTGAAGGAGGCTCAACAAATAGTGTTTAGTTAGCAATTTCTTTGGATCTCCAAAAGTAGGGACTGATTTACTTAACCAAGTAAGAATCATATCCGTATTGGCTTTGCCTAGATCACGTGTTGCTGGCATGTGCGAAGAATGTCCGATTGGCAGATACATTGATAATTTAAGTATCTCTTTGTGGGCTACAACATCAAAGTAGTTGCTCATATCAAGGCCCCGACTCTTCATGACAGGGAACAAATTTGCATACATTTGAAATATTGGTAATACATTATCAATCCATGTGATCTCACCAGAGTGCGTGTGGTTGTGAAATACACGAGCTACTATCATTCTATCCAATAAGGATCTTCCTACAATGGACATTGAACTATTCACAATACTATACACGTATCCTTCAAGATTTCCATCAATTCCATTTCTCCTGTAATTATTCGAGCTTCTTGATGGAAACACAAAGTTGGCCATTCCATTGTGGTCAGTGGATTTCACTAGCTTTGTAAATGGGCGAGGCTCTTTTTTACCCTTGCTTTCAACTGTATCAAAGCTATCGTCATATGGAAGCAATGAAATTGTTATGTTTTGGGCGGGCTTACCAAACTTTGTAACGAAAAGCTTGTGTGCAATCTGTTGGCCATGTTCCAATCTATATACCCAATTCTCAAAACTTCTTACAATGAGCCCATCTTTGTACTCTTGCATAAACACTTTGACCTCGTTACCTCTATTCTACAATAGCAGAGAGCTAAATATATTAGACAGCAAATCTTTAGTTCATAGTTTAGCGAATCAAGAGTAAAGATGATCATATAATAAATAAAACAAGCTATCAGCCTATCGAGCAAAAATTTTTTAATGACACTGGTGTCTTTTGTATTTCTTCTTATCATATGCAATGCCTTGTGTGCAGATGACAACCTTGCCCTTATCGAATATGGCCATCTATGGAGTTTAGAGTTGATGCTGGAAAGGTCTATAAAGAGTCATCCTAATACAAAGTTCTCAGTTCTTGCCGACTTGACTTGGGATGCTATGTTTTGATGTGACCTTTGCTTTCGCTATTCCTTTATGTCACTACAGTACCTTCCGTACTATGTCTTGATAGATGGCTAAATTTTCAACCACAGTACACACCTCAAGGTCATTCAAAACAGCAATCTGATGCCAGAGTCTTAGGATGAGCGGAAAAGTTGTCCACATTTGCTTATCAGACACAATTGATATTATTTTCGTTTTTTTCCGTAGCTAAAAGCTTCCACAGACCATCGCACATTCTCTCTTGTCTTGTTGCTAGCTCCAGCCCACTCCCTCCCTAATAATCAGTCAAGGTTCTGTCACTGCAACAAATCAGATGTGATTTGAAACGATTGATGATGATAGAAATGCAAGAATTATGTTGCCATAAGTCAACTTAATACCACCAGTTGCTAAACCGAGTAACAATATACGCAGCCCATCATGTCACAAAATATAGTGATTTACATAATTAGTCCTGTAGATTTATTTACTTTTTAAGAGACTACCACACATGACTACTTTACGCCATAAACTCCATTCAAAAGAAATCACTTTTTGGCATTATATTAATTTAAACCTTTTGTTGATTGGGAACCTTTTTACTGAATACTTAAGAAGCTATAAATGGTAATTTAATAATTACCTGGAAAATTGATAGAGGCGTGTGACTGATGGCTTCCAGTTGCTCTTGACTAAGGTCAATATCAATAATTCCACCTAGTTTATTCATGATGTGCTTTAAATTGAAAGAAGAAAGATCTGCAATTATTACAGGAGATTCTTCATAGCTTTCTGCGGTATACAACAAGGACCCTCGTTCTTTGGTAAGTGGAAAGTAACCAAGTTTTGTTCTCTCTGGAAACTGCATGGGGCTTCCATCTTTTAATGTAAGCAAACTGTTTAAAGCGCAAATGTGAAGCTTCTTCTGTTGTTGATCAATGACAAACGGGGCATGATTTGTATATACATATTTTGAAGTATCTTTCTTGTCCATGTTGTCAGAGTTAACGGTAAACATTGGAGAGAGTGATCTCCCCCACACACTAACTTGAGGTGACCATGGTCCCGAAACTCCTATAGTACCAAGAATCCGCCCAGTTGCAAAATAATTTTTAGAACCAGAAGTTTGATACATATCTACGCTAAACATGATTGACAATTCGCTGGCACCTTGTTTATGCATCCTTTCTTGTATTTGTTTGATGACTACCGAAGAATTGGAATCCACTAACCAATGGATATTTGATAGTGTTGATTGGTAGATCCCACTTGCCCCCGAATCTCCTTCAGTAGAACCACGTTGCCAGAAGAATTGTAGAGGGGATGGCTTCATGGCACCTTCAAAGAAACCTTGGACACGGATGCTTAATCCCCAAATCTCAGGAACACTCTGAAACGCTGTATCAATGTCGACCATCTTTGCAAATGTAGATACTGCAGATTCTAAAATAATTGTTTGCTGGTTTAGTGTTGCACACTAAATTGGGCATTAAATAACAAAGAAGTAAGATGAAAATAAATCAAAATTGTTTTTTTTACAAGCAATAATGATAAACAAGATAAATCTATTAGAATTCCTTCTACTATACCCGATGCATCCAGAGAAATGAAGGAAATATCTGGATGTATCGGGTATAGTAGCAACAGTTTTAATGGATTTATCCAAAGCATATGTGATTTGACTGTCTGCCTCATGACCTTTTCATCGCAAAATTTAAGGCGCATGGATTTGATATTAATGGCCTTTGCTTATTGTATAGCTACCTTGATCGACGTTATCATAGGGTAAAGATTGGGTCGCATAGGAGTACCGCAAAAGGAACAAAAATTGATATCCCTCAAGAATCAGTCTTACGTCCCTTGCTTTTTAACATCTTCATCTATGATTTACTTCTGATGAAACTAAACTCTGAGATATGGAATTTTGCGGATGATAATACTATATATTTATGTGCGAAAGGCTTCAATGAGATAGTCACTCATTTGAAAATTGATCTTGGTAGATTGCTTGAATGGTTTGCAAAGAATGGTATGATTGCTAATCCAAAGAAGTTCCAGCTGATGTTTCTTTGATTTAACAGTCACAGAGGATTGTGTCTTAGCATTGAAGCTAACTATTGTAAGGGCCGTACAACAACACGTCAAGTCTGAGACAGACATCAATATTAATTGTCACTTGCCTATAAATCAGGTGTCTAGAACAAGGGGCATGGGTATGTTGAATGAAACGTGGTGCAGATAAGTAGTGGTTATTCTTTAGTATGTTTTGCTGTAAATAAAATGCGGTAATATATTTATGTGGTATCTCTGACTTTCCAACCTCACAACTCCTTCACAACACTGACAAAGTATCCTCAACAGATTGTGTTACATGGCTGAGGGTTGAAATCGACAACAAATTGAAATTTGACATATACGTTAAAACATTGTGTTCTAAAGTAAACAAGAAAATAAATGTCTTAAATTTCCAGATATCAGACATTATTGATTTACAATGAGGTAATCCTATCAAATTTCACTTATTACCCTTTGGTCTGAAAGTTCTGCAATAAAGGTGCAAAAAGAGATGGACCGGACACATAACCATACTTTTCGAATGCTCTATAAAGACTATGAATGCTCATTTGAGATATTACTTGCCAGCAGTGGTAGTGTTTGCATTCATGTGAAAAATTTAAAGAAACTAATGACGGACATTTACAAGTCAACAAATCATTTTAGTCCATCGCTTGTTTGGGAATTTCATGAAAAGAAATATGTAGAGTATAATCTGAAGACAAGAAACCTTTGCAAATTACCTAAAGTAAGCAGTGCAAATTCTTGACTAGAATTACTGCATTTTAATGGGAGCTTCCTCAGAATACTCTAGATGACAGTATCAAAAGTGAACCAACACTTCTGGTATTCAAACAGAAATCAATAATTGATCGGAAAAAGAATGAACCTGCAGCATTTGCCACTGACGTATCATTATAGTGTATGTTATTCTGTATATAGTTATTTGAATTTTTTCTCTTTGTTTTGTAAATAGTTGATTTTAATTAGAACTTAGTTACAATTTACCAGCCAACTTTAAATATGGATGTATGAAATATGAAAATGAAAAATGAACCTGTGAGGACAGTGCCACATATTTTGTCTTCTGTCGTATCCTCTGTACATTTACCATCAATGTGACAAGCAGTTGTCACGTGGCAATCAAGGAGTATGAAATTGTTTGTTCCTTCCGGGTTCCATTGGCTTTTTCCACCTTTGAACTCACCTTGGCTATCATAACTAAAGAAATTCTCATTATCAAAGTTTGTCGATGGGTTGTTGCCCGTCGCTGCGTCAGCTTTAAACCGGCCAGCAAAACTGATGCGGGGAAACTGCATGAATGTCTGATATCCATTATATCCATTACTGAAATGGTTATCTGCGAAGGAAAACCAATTAGATTTTAATGTGAGATGATAGGAAAACATGAATAATTAGGTAAAGCGTATTGCCATATGACTATATCTATACGTTTCTTCTTATGCAACCTCATTGCTATTAGGCTGGATGTTTCTTGAAATGAGGAAAGATCCAGCATAGCTGCCAAATGTTTGAGAGCCCTGTCAAAGATATTTTCTCCCAATATAATTGACCAATCATCGTGCAAGATTCTGATCATAGATCACAAGACTAGGCATATTCTGAATGGTATGTTGGTCAATTAGATTTTGAGAAAACAGACCTGAAAGGGCTCTTATACATTTGGCGGCTATACTGTCAAATTCAGCCTTGAATGCTTCCTTGCCGTTTTTCAAAATTTTAAAATTTCCTATAATAACAAATTAATTGTCAGACGAGAACTATTAGGTGTAGTTACAAACACTTGTTGAGAGGTGGATGTTGGTTTTGCTATTTTCCCTAGTAAATACAAGTTTTATTGCATGAACAGTTTTTCAATTTTAATGCTGAAGCTCAACCTGTCTATGCTTCTTAAAAGTTTCATAACTTTTGTCTGATTTGAAGCTGATATTTCTTGCATATTTGCTTCTTTTAAAAAATATCCTGTAAACAACTGGTTGATCTTTTAAAAGGTGCCACAATTTGCTCTCGACTAATCAACAGCTTACTTTTGAATTACACTATTAACGAATAAGTAAGTTGATTTTTAACACACGTCCTTGCAGTGCTATCTTTGAAGAGGAGTTCCTTTGCATTAATAATTATCATAATTGTTCCCCAGAAAAATCTACGTTAACTTAAGCCTTTAACTGCCAGCTCATGAGTAAACTTCAACTATCTACAGACCCTAAGTTGTGAAATGAATGATTTCCTAGATATTTAATATTTGGAGCGCGTCTCTAATTTTCCTTACATTATTTTTAGATTTTGTAGTGAGGTAGAGGATTGAACTTAGTAATAATGGCTCTGTTAAAGTCAGGGTATCTGGGAAGCATGGATGTCTGGCTTGGAGTGAATGGCCCTCCATCACAAAGTCAAATATTGAGGATTAGTACCGAGTTCATTTGCTCTCATCCACTCTGTAAAGTCTACTACAGTCTCATCTACATGTATTTTGGTAATTCTGTCAAATTTAACTTAATTAACTTTGATCTGGCTATTCTGTGATAAAAGTATAAGTCGAGAAATAGATCGTGTCTGTAAATAAGCATTAATGATCCTCCGCAATGACTATGATTTGTCATTTCAAACGTTACTCGAGCGTAGTAACAGGTTTACCATCCATGGGAAAAAAATGGACAAGTTGATGGCCGATATGTTCGAATCATTGAATAATATCAGCCATCAACTGTATAAAGTGTCATGGGACAAACTGTGTTAACTATGATCCTAGACAGGATTTCTGCAAACTTCCAAAAGCAAACACAACATCATACGGAGTAGTAAGCTTTATTATTCAGAGAAAGATTTGTGTGGAACACCTTTGACGATAGCTTAAAGCCAAAACTGACATTGGCACGTTTTAAAAACAAAATAAACATTAGAAAGGTGAGCAGATCACATGCATACATGAAAATAATTAGATGCTCTGGCCGTTTTATCACAAGCTTCTAATTCATTTTTACTCCTTTTTTAGTCACTTTTATACGTAACGTTGGTCTGAAATAATACTTTAATGCTATCCTGGTTAGCCAACAATATATGATGAATATGACAAGAAATGATGTGCATTATCAATACATCTTCTTGGCATAGATATTATTTTTTGAACTTTGAAAGTAATTAAGTAATTTTCAAAGTCATTCAAGTGCGAGACATGACAAATTTTTATATCATTAATAGCAAATTTTCCAATGCATGCTGCCTATTTGATATAAATTAAACTTTAAGCACTTACCTGATTCGGATGCATTGCTTAGGCTGAGAAACCACAAGGATACAAGTACACTGCAGTGGATGAGAATCTTCGGATGTCTAAAACAACCACATAGATATTATATGAAACTAAAAATTTCATTAAGTCAGATTTTCATTGCAGTAAATCTTGTTTTGTCTTGTTAACGTAGTTACCAAAATCACCCATACCTGCAATTAGGTTGATTAGTAGACAGGAAAATGAGTCGATTAAGCTCTAGAGAGTTCAATTAAAATAATTTGAACCTAGACTCACAATAATACAAATCTCACACATTTATTAACACCACACCTCTTCCTCCAACCTGTGCCCAGGTCTGCAAGGCAAAAGCTCCCTTAGAATTCTAGATATTGTTGTAAGTAACCATCAACTCGAAATTAAAAAAAACTTGCTTATCAGCTGGAAGTTGTAAAAGTCTGTCCTAAATGCCTTCTTTCACGTGTCACAAGATTATGCAGTACAATCGATATAATGTGATTGTGGATTCAAGTGATACATGCTTTATGAGATCAAGTCCATCGTCCTTTATGTGAATTTTATCTATATTTTTCACGACACATTGCGGGTTGAATAAAGAGGGTCAACGGCCTGTCTGATTTTAAATTGTCTTAATGATCTCAACTAACGCCTCCCCCTTTCCCTTAGTTGTTCCCGACGAAACTAGCAAAGGGCAGGCAGTAGTTGCGTATCATTACATACAGCTCTAGGCATATTGTAAATACCTTAGAGTATTACAAAATGGCATCTCATCCTTATCATGAGTTCTGTGAAATATTCAAAACACTTGTCATGCATTATATCTCGGAGCTCAACAACTGAATCTAGACTGTATAGAAGTGGTAGGCAGTAAAACTTCTTATAACTTTGCTCGACATCATAGCATAACAGAAGCAGTTTTTCTTTACCTAGTTACAAAACCAGCAAAGTATTTTGTTTGTGAGTTCGCTAGGTAGTTAGTTAGTTAGTTAGTTAGTTAGTAATCTAGTTAGGTCGTTTGTCAGTTAGTTAATTACTTGGCTAGTCAACAGTTAGTTTTATTTCTTTACACAGTCTTTGTACATGAATCTATCTGTCGTTGTCTATTTGTAAAATTTGCTTACTAATTTCGTTGGTTTGCAGGTGGAAAATCTGTTGGAAACTAGTGCCTTCATGTCTCACAGTTGCGAAACTAACTTTTCTGTTCTCAATAATCTTACTCTCTTACTGCAAGACATGATTCTTGCCTCATGATTCTTGCCTGTGAAGCCTCCGCACCCCTTCTCTAGAATTTCCTTCTCTCTTTTGTCCTTCTTAAAATATGTTTTACATACAGGTTGAGGATGGCTAAACCAACAGTTGAAAATATACCTTGCAAGCTAACAGCTCTCATTGCTTCTATCGGAGACATAGAAATTCGATTTTGCTATGAGAATTTCATCATATCAAATAAGATTTTTGCCTCAGAGTGGCCTTACAGGGTTATAGATCGCAACTTGAAAATCACCTTGAAGTTACAGTCTCTTTGGTAAGTGAAACAATAGTTTTCTGACCTATCTTTGTTACTTTGCAAGCATCACTCACCTTTTACTAGCTAAGTTTGTCATTGCTCTCTCTAAAATTGGATGACCATCATCTATATGTTTGTCCTGAGACAGGAAAATGTTATATTACGTTTCTAAATGAGAGTACACCTAAAGTTGTCTGGTATACCACACATTCAATAAAGGGTGGGGGGTAACGTTAAATCATTCACTAACTTTGAAACAATATCTTCAACCCTGTACTGTTTGAAATACAAAATACAGATACATTCAATAAATAGTCTTTATTTTGCAATAGAATGCATTAGATATAAACAACTGAAATTATTAGTGAAAAGAAGGAAACTATTCTATTATTTAGGCATTAATATCATTGCTCAAACTTGTTGTCATGTCCTATTGTAACCAAAGATCCGATCAAACCCACTTATTAAACCTTTTTTATGTACTCTGTTTTCAAAATTTGATTTATTCCAACCATGGCGATCAATGAACAATAAGGACATAACTTGTCAGAAATGTTTGGCCTAATAATCTTTCTACATCCTGCTTTTCACATTTCTGCCCCCGTACTTTTACTGTATTATCTTTGGAACAAAAGTACTTAGACACCATGGAAAATTACTTGTTTTGAAACAGTCAAGCACAACTGCAACATGTGTGATAGCAATAATTATTATCATCCCAAATACCAATACAATGGTTCTTGCCCACAATTCCTAAGAGTAAAAGCAAAACTCACGTTTGGTCATTATACATAGCAGTTAAGCACTGCTATCTGAAAATATACTACAATAGGAAAATTAAGTATACTTTTCATCTCATTTCTATTATACTCATTTTGCAGGGAGCAGTGAAGAGTTTTCTTGGGGATGGAAGTCGTTAAATTTATTCATCGTAAAATTGATTTTTAAATGAGAATGGAGTTGTCCTTAAATTAGATGTAATCACGACGCTATCACTTTCTAATAATGAATCACTTTAAACGTCATGAATCAAACACACACACACACACATACACACACACATACACACACACACACACACACACGCACACACACACACATACACACACACGCACGCACGCACGCACACGCACACGCACACGCACACACACGCACACACACACACACACACACACACACACACACACACACACACACACACAAACACCGAGGGGGATTTGGGTGGGAAAACACCCCACTTTTTGTCTAGTTGGAAAATTTGAGAGCAATCGGAAAAATAAAAGTTATCCGCAGAAAGCTAGGCTATTTGGAGAAATCTGGATGATTCGTGAGAAGTCTGAGTTTGAAACTACTTATACAGGTCTAGCTTGCATAAGTTGAAATTCCCTATGTGGGATATTTCACAGCTGGAACATAAAAGCACAGTCCTGGTCGGCTTGATATAAACTCTATACTTTGTCTTTGCGTAATTCGGATTATATAAGTCGGATCTTCGTGTGAATAGGAACGTTTTTGAAATCCAGCTGTAAATAGCATGATGTAAGTCGGACTTTGATCATGACTTCAATAGCAAAAGTGAGAAATTTTGAAACCAACAAGTGTCATACTCTGAAGTGGTGTAAGAGCCAATTTGAGCTCGTAGGAAGCATTGTAATCTTACAAACATTTCAACAGTGGTGCTCAAAAGCCTCCATGGCTGCAAGAAAGTGCACTTTCAATAGGGTTACAAGCTGATGTCTATAAGATGCAGCAAGTGCTACCCAGCCAAATAATAAATTTCGTTGCATCATCAGGGATCGCACTGTTTCCATTTGTTCCGGGCCCCATACAAGCTCTCGGTGGGTCTCGACTTCCTTTGCGTAACTCGGACTATTTTGTCAGGTCAAAAGAAATCCACTTTATGCAACTTTTACTTTATTTTGAAGCATCAAACAACATCCTTTATGCTCGATCTTCTGAATTTAAGAAAGCTGCAAATATAATCATACAATTGGACAATTGGAAGGACATCTCAAAGCAGAAATTGTTTACGAGAAAATTTGCAAGTTTTTGCCTATAAATGTTCATTAAAGTTCATACCTTGTTATAGGAAGGTATGATTACACACAGTGTTATAAGGATAACCTAACTTTTTCCTGCTTAATATTAAGTGATACTTACACTCCGCTCGTTTTCTGAACAAACTCTAATAAACAAGAAACTCTAACTCTTAATAAAGCTTGAGTCTTGCCTTATTTTTAAAAGTATTCTTAAATCTCAGAGATGTTGAGCATTAATATTCTTATAGACATTATTCGTATAAAAATTGTGTGTTGACTTTTGTCAGCAGAAGCGTCAGCGGGGGGAACTAAGGGCAATATGTCCCCTCAGTTTTCTCCCGAATCAAGTCTGTAATTCATCGAAATTCGAATAGAAAGGGTTTGAGGAGATGGGATGTGTTCCAGCAAGATATAATTCATTGTTATCTCATGTCATTGCTATTTGTATAGCTGATTGTCACCCTTTAATTGCATATTTTATTATACACAGTACTAGAGGGCGTGGTCAAAACGCCATGATTCTTTCAACATCCATGCTAGTCTACAGTAGCTGGCATTATCCCCGTTTGTTAGTCGGAAATTTTGATCCTTTCATTACCACACATATCCGTTAATTTACGTGCCTGCGCACACTGCTCATACAGCTATCACTTTCAAATGAGAGCGCCATGTACTACACATTCTGTATAAGGGCTTTCTGGTCATTGTGTATTCAATTTATCAAAGACTTTTATTTGTGTAGAAAATAATAGAGTGTGGTTGCGTTTGTCTTTTTATTATCACTTTTCAACCTTTGTTTTTCTTTTCAACAAAAGTGCTCTCATATTTGATTTTCAACAAGGCTGTTCTGCACTTAAACGTTGTCTGGGGAGGATTAGCCTAAATAACTTAGTCGTTCCCTCAATACCCATGAAGTCAGTAATTATTATGTTCTAAATAATTGTTCATAAGCGTACTTAAGTAACCAAGGCAACATTATAAAACATCGCATCATATCATCTTCAAGATGCTTGTAATAAAATGTGTCTATTTGGCAACTGTTCTGTATTAAGATAGATTTTGTTGGAAATTTATGATTCTCGGCACCATGGAATCTGAACCCGCGATCCCACCATTCCATTAAATTCATTTCAACCTTCTTCTTTACAACCCTCCTCCACATTGTTGAGCCTTTAAGGGGATGCAAAAGCACCTTTACAGATAGTGCAATTATACTGGTCTTTCATGAGTTTGTAACAATAGAGTTTTGGATAAGAACAACCCCCCCCCCCCCAGCACATTCCATTTCAGTAGAGATTGCTAGGCAAATGCCAAATGTATTATAAACTTTAATCTCTTCCGTAGGGAGCGTTCATATCATCGTCACTAAAATCATTTTCTTACACAGTAATTTGCATAATCCTACATGACTGTCATCTCACTTTGTTTAATTTTCTCTACAGTTCTTTTAATGCCATTAGGGATTCTTACATTGCTTTTGCAGTCTGCTTATGAAGGCGCTGTATGCTACTGCAATATTCTATATAGTAAAAAAGCTATATAATGAAAATGCTGGTCAAAACAGCACTTCTTTAAATAATTAGTTACACAGATTAAGCTTATTGAATACAGAAGACTTCAGAAGGAAAACAATCATCAACGCCTTTACACAATAGGCAGATCATAGTAAATCGCGTCAACATCATTGAAAGGACTTTTATAGAGAGGTTGATAAACCTCATAAGTTTCAACATGCTCTTCACTTTCATCCTCAGCAACAGGAGTTTGTCGTTTTCTTGGTCTTCGTCGATGCATATCGTTAACATACTTTTTCTTTATTTTAATGTAAGCATTAATGTCCCAGTTCGTTTCTCTTAGTTTCTTGATTATATGAATTTGTTCCAAAAATTCTGTTCTGGCTATCTCAAAATTGATTTCAAATGTTGGTGCCAAATTTTGACCAACATGCTTGTTCATGTATCTTCGTAGTGGCGTTTGCACAAGCCTGAGACCCAGGATATGAAAAGCTCTCTCCAGCTCATTCACTATACGACGGTAATGTCTCCTAGATTGTCTGGTAAAAGCATTAACCATTTTCTCATAGGATATCAAGTAGAAAGTGTAGACATCATTAAAAGCTTCTGCTAAATGCCGAGCTTTCCCTTTCGGATATCTGACTGCTTTTGGATTCCGAGCAATATTCCATATACTGTACTCTTGAGGTGCACTTTGACTTTTCAATACATTATGATCTCTTAGATCGCGATTCTGGAAGAGAAAAGACAGCAAAGTTAACTGCAAATCGACGAGGGGAAGAATCGGAGTGTGTATTTACGCGAAGGTGTGGCCTACATATTTCTCATTTCGATCTAGACTTGTGAGTGTGATGACACGATAGCTGATCGAGGAGGCTTTGTAACAAGTAGAGAAAGTGGAGAGAGTATAGGAGAGTGTACAACATGCAACAACACATCTCCAAAAAACAGTCTATGACTCCATGTCATTTTAAAAGAGCAGGTTGTATGCAATAAAATGTAAAATCTTGTCACTTGCACCTAGCTAATTCTACTTTAGCAATATTGTCTACAAATCCAGAACTAGCACGAGGAAGACGTAAAAATTAATTATACCCACCAAAGTGTTGGCTTGAAGCTTCATTCCTCTTGGTGTTTGACACCACAATCTAGCTCTGGATGACGTGCACTTGTCTTCAATAATTGAACGCAGCAGTGCATACTGTGATCTACCATTATTACTGTTTGTTATCTTCATAATTTGACGCAAGTCATTAACAGCCGAGAAATAGTCATACATCCTCCTATCACGGGATGTAGAAAACATCTTTGATTTGGTGTGTTTGAATATTGTATTGTTCGAGCCGCAGTCAGTAATAAAAGAAAGGACAACGAGAATATGATTCAGAAAGCTATCTACTGAAGAATGATATTTGAAAATTTTACGATCTTGAGAATCCTCATATGGGTTGTAGCTTTGTTCGAGTTTAAGATTTTGTATTGAATGTTCCAACATAACGTTGACAGCCAATCTGCACTTGTGTTTGTACCTAATCTTATGCGTGTTCAAAGATGACAAATGATTGTTGCACACGTAACATTGCCGTTTGTATTTGTAAGGGCATCGCCTGTTTGCATCAGTATTAATGAAGATGGATTTTCTTAATCGTAAATAAAACTTACTCAAGCTTGGTCGCTTGATTACCATGATACTATTACTTATGAGATCTTCAGAAAGCTTCTCCAAAGAGATCAACTGTTCCTTGTCTATTCCATTTGGCAATATGCTTGGATAATTAAGCACGAAAGTTCCATGAAAAGTTTTAGGACGTCCACCAACAGATATCATCATCCTGGATAGTATATCGATTTTGTTCTTCTCTTGTTTGATTACATTGAGCAACACTTCATGAATCCTTCTATTGTAACCAGTTTTAATCGACCATAGAGCATTTAGTAGGGGTGGAATGGTTGCATGGGTTACTTCTAGAGCTGTTTGAAGGAGGCTCAACAAATAGTGTTTAGTTAGCAATTTCTTTGGATCTCCAAAAGTAGGGACTGATTTACTTAACCAAGTAAGAATCATATCCGTATTGGCTTTGCCTAGATCACGCGTTACTGGCATGTGTGAGGAATGTCCAATTGGCAGAGACATTGATAATTTAAGTATCTCTTTGTGGGCTACAACATCAAAGTAGTTGCTCATATCAAGGCCCCGACTCTTCATGACAGGGAACAAATTTGCATACATTTGAAATATTGGTAATATATTATCAATCCATGTGATCTCACCAGAGGGCGTGTGGTTGTGAAATACACGAGCCATTATCATTGTATGTGATAATGGTCTACCTACAACGGGCATTGAACTGTTCACAATACTATACGCATATCCTTCAAGATTTCCATCCATGCCTTTTCTCCTGTAATTATTTGAGCTTCTTGTTGGAAACACAAAGTTGGCCATTCCATTGTGGTCTGTGGATTTCACTAGCTTCGTAAATGGGCGAGGCTCTTTCTTACCTTTGCCTTCAACTGCCACAAAGCTATCTTCATATGGAAACAATGAAATTGTTATGTTTTGGGCGGGCTTACCAAACTTTGTAACGAAAAGCCTGTGTGCAATCTGTTGACCATGTTCCAATCGATATATCCAATTTTCAAAGCTTCTAACGATGAGCCCATCTTTGCGCTCTTGCATAAAAAATTCGACGTCATTGCCTCTATTCTACAATAGCAGAGAGCTGGATATAGTAGACAGCAAATGGTTAGTTTATTGTTAAACGAATCAATAGTAAAGATGATCACATAATTGATAAAACAGACTATTAATGCAAAGTTCTCAGTTCTTCGCGACTAACAATGATTTGGGATGCTGTGTTTTGCATTGACCTTTGCTTTCACTATTCCTTTATGTCACTATAGTACCTTCCGTACTACGCCTGGAAGGATGACTAAATACTCAATCACAGTTCACACCTCAAGGTCATTCAAAACAGCAATCTAGTATGAGAGTCTTAAGCCGCTCTTTTACAGCCACCTTTGCTTATCAGATACAATTGATATTATTTTCGTTTGTTCCGTATCTAAAAGCTTTCACAGACCCCCCGCGATCCCTCTCACGTCCTCTCTTGTCTTGTTGTCAGCTCCAGCCCACTCCCTCCCTAATAAACAGTCAAGGTTCTTTCACTGCAACAAATCAGATGTGATTTGAAACGATTGATGATGATAGAAATGCAAGAATTATGTTGCCATAAGTCAACTTAATACCACCAGTTGCTAAACCGAGTAACAATATGCGCAGCCCATCATGTCACAAAATATAGTGATTTACATAATTAGTCCTGTAGATTTATTTACTTTTTAAGAGACTACCACACATGACTACTTTACGCCATAAACTCCATTCAAAAGAAATCACTTTTTGGCATTATATTAATTTAAACCTTTTGTTGATTGGGAACCTTTTTACTGAATACTTAAGAAGCTATAAATGGTAATTTAATAATTACCTGGAAAATTGATAGAGGCGTGTGACTGATGGCTTCCAGTTGCTCTTGGCTTAGGTCAATATCAATAATTCCACCTAGTTTATTCATGATGTGCTTTAAATTGAAAGAAGAAAGATCTGCAATTATTACAGGAGATTCTGCATAGCTTCCTGAGGAATAAAACAAAGATCCTAAATCTTTGGTAATTGGAAAGTAACCAAGTTTTGTTCCCTCTGGAAACTGCATGTGACTTCCATCTTTTAATGTAAGTACACTGTTTAAAACGCAAATGTGAAGCTTCTTCTGTTGTTGATCAATGACAAACGGGGCATGATTTGTATATACGTGTTTTGAAGTCTCTCTCTTGTCCATGCTTTCAATGTGA
Source organism: Mastigias papua (assembly GCA_964019165.1). Classification (NCBI taxonomy): domain Eukaryota; kingdom Metazoa; phylum Cnidaria; class Scyphozoa; order Rhizostomeae; family Mastigiidae; genus Mastigias; species Mastigias papua. Next base: position 6,581,542 of record OZ025270.1, on the reverse strand, counting down.
ATTGTAAACATTGGAGAGAGTGATCTCCCCCACACACTAACTTGAGGTGACCATGGTCCCGAAACTCCTATATTACCAACAATCCGACCTGTACCAAAATTTTCCACACCAGATATGTTAAAAATGTCTACGCTAAACATGATTGACAATTCGCTGCCACCTTGTTTACGCATCTCTTCTTGTATTTGTTTGATGACTGCAGATGAATTGGCATTGACTAACCAATGGATATTTGATAGTGTTGATTGGTAGATCGCACTTATCCCCGAATCTCCTTTGGTAGTCCCACTTTGCCAGTAAAATTGTAGAGGGGATGGCTTCATGGCACCTTCAAAGAAACCTGGGACACGGATGTTTAATCCCCAAATCTCATTACCACCCTGGAACGCTGTATCAATGTCCAACATCTTTGCAAATGTAGATGCCGCAGATTCTAAAATAATTGCTTGCTGGTTTAGTGTTGCACACTAAATTGGGCATTAAATAGCAAAGAAGTAAGATGAAAATAAATCAAGATTGTTTTCTTTTCATACACAATAATGACAAACCCGATAAATCTATTAGAATTCCTTCTACTGTACCCGATGCATCCAGAGAAATGAAGGAAATATCTGGATGTATCGGGTATAGTAGCAACAATTTTAATGGATTTATCCAAAGCATATGTGATTTGACTGTCTGCCTCATGACCTTTTCATCGCAAAATTTAAGGCGCATGGATTTGATATTAATGGCCTTTGCTTATTGTATAGCTACCTTGATCGACGTTATCATAGGATAAAGATTGGGTCGCATAGGAGTACCGCAAAAGGAACAAAAATTGACATCCCTCAGGAATCAGTCTTAGGTCCCTTGCTTTTTAACATCTTCATCTATGATTTACTTCTGATGAAACTAAACTCTGAGATATGGAATTTTGCGGATGATAATACTATATATTTATGTGCGAAAGGTTTCAGTGAGATAGTCACTCATTTGAAAATTGATCTTGGTAGATTGCTTGAATGGGTTGCAAAGAATGGTATGATTGCTAATCCAAAGAAGTTCCAGCTGATGTTTCTTTGATTTAATAGCCACAGAGGACTGCGCCTTAGCAACGAAGGTAACAAGGCATCCTCAACAGATTGTGATAAATAGCTTCAGGTTGAAATCGACAACAAATTGAAATTTGATATATACGTTAAAATATTGTGTTCTAAAGTAAACAAGACAATAAATGCCTTTTCTAGGCTAAACACATAAATTTCCAAATACAATATAATCCGGATATAACGTACTTCAAGGGACCAACTGATTTGGTACGTTATAACCGAAGTAAAAGGAATATACCAGACTTAGTAAAGTACAGACTAATATATGCTTCTGGGCCGCTCCTGTAGCTTTTAAAGATTGCAATACTACAACTAGAGGCTCGAATAAGCGTCATAACATGGAAAGATATTGAAAGATTAACACAAAATTTAATAGCGGGGCAGTTTTAATAAGGATCCCCAAACGATAGTGGGGCAAGGGGACTAACAGGATCAAAAGGGCACCCACTAGAATAGGCACCTCTGTGGGACCTAAGACACCTCTTTTGAACATTTTTGTTCCGTCTTTTTCCAAGGGCTATATTTCTCACAATCATACAAATATATCTCTCCTCCAATCATGCATTGCTTATTTATGTAATCTACTGTATCTCCGTTGTACCATATCAATGTCTGAAAAGGATTCTTTTGCTTTTCAAAAAGGGCACTTTTGCTCCCCCTGCTCCTTCAAATAACTGTCGTGAGGGGCGCTTGCTCTCCTCCGCCCCCTCTGCCGCTCTTTCCAGCGTCCCTGGATTTGGTTGCTATGTTCATGACTAATGTTTATGTCCTGTAAGGTCTAAAAAACTCTGTAACGTGCTTCTGAGCAGTCTTTTTAATCCATGCGTTATGTACAGCTGCATCAAATGTGTGGTTGATTGGTACACGAGTAGCATGCTTACTTAAAACAGCTATTACAGGTAATAGTAACAGTGTTGATGATTTTTACGACTGATTCGGAAAGGGAAAACGCAAAAGCAGCAAGGAAGTACGTTATAACCGAATATATTTGCCTCGAGGGACCAAAAAGAGGGTACATTAAAACCGAAAGTACGTAATAACCGAGTACGTTATAACCGGAGTATTTTATAGGGGTATGTGTGAGCCTTTTGCCGGGACCGGCCACTATAGTACGTTATACCCGAAGGTACGTTATAACCGAGTACGTTATAATGGGATTATAATGTACAAGACACTATTGGCTTGCAATACGGTAATCCTATCAAATTTCACTTATTACCCTTTGGTCTGAATGTTCTGCAATAAAGGTGCAAAAAGAGATGGACCGGACACATAACCATGCTTTTCGAATACTCTATAAAGACTATGAATGCTCATTTGAGATATTACTTGCCAGCAGTGGTAGTGTTTAGAAAGAAATATGTAGAGTATAATCTGAAGACAAGAAACCTTTGCAAATTACCTAAAGTAAGCAGTGCAAGCTCTCGACTAGAATCACTGCATTTTGGGGGGAGCTTCCTCAGAATAATCTAGATGACAGCATCAAAAGTGAACAAACACTTCTGGTATTCAAAAAGAAAATCAATAATTGATCTGGAGAAGAATGAACCTGCAGCATTTGCCACTGACGTATCATTATAGTGTATGTTATTCTGTATATAGTTATTTGACTTTTTTCTCTTTGTATTGTAAATAGTTGATTTTAATTAGAACTTAGTTACTATTTACCAGCCAACTTTAAATATGGATATATGAAATATGAAAATGAAAAATGAACCTGTGAGGACAGTGCCACATATTTTGTCTTCTGACGCATCTTCTGTACATTTACCATCAATGTGACAAGCAGTTGTCACGTGGCAATCAAGGAGTATGAAATTGTTTGTTCCTTCTGGGTTCCAGCGGCCTTTCCCACCTTTGTTCTCACTTTGGCTATCATAACTAAAGAAATTATCAATATCATAGTGTGTCCAATTGTTGTTGGTCGTCGCTGGGTCAGCTTTAAACCGGCCCGCAAAACTGATGCGGGGAAACTGCATGAATGACTGATATCCATTACTGAAATGGTTATCTGCGAAGGAAAAACTATTAGATTTTTAATGTGAGATAATAGGAGAACATGAATAATTAGATAAAGCGTATCGCCATATGACTACATCTATACTTTTCTCCGTATATAAGAAACAAACTCATTGCTATTGGGCTGGATGTTTCTTGAAATGGTGTCACATCCAGCATAGCTGCCAGATGTTTGAGAACCCTTTGAAAACTATTTTCTCCCAACCTAATCGGCCAATCATCGCGCAGGAGTCTGATCACACACGATAAGACTAGGCATATTCTGAATGGTAGTTGGTCAATTAGATTCTGAGAAAACAGACATGAAAGGGCTCTTATACATTTGGCGGCTATACTGTCAAATTCAGCCTTGAATGCTTCCTTGCCGTTTTTCAAAATTTTAAAATTTCCTATAATAACAAATTAATTGTCAGACAAGAACTATAAGGTGTAGTTACAAACACTTGTTGAGAGATGGATGTTGGTTATGCTTTTTTCCCAGGTAAATAAAAGTTCTATTACAAAAACAGTTTTTTCAATTTCGATGCTGAAGCTCAACCTGTCTGTCTTTCTTAAATATTTCATAACTTTTGTCTGATTTGAAGCTGATATTTCTTGCATATTTGCTTCTTTTAAAAAATATCCTGTAAACAACTGGCTGAACATTTTAAAGGTGCCGCAGTTTGCTCTCGACTAATCAGCAGCTACTTTTGAATTATACTATTAACGAATAAGTAAGTTGATTTTTAACACACGTCCTTGCAGTGCTATCTTTGAAGAGGAGTTCCTCTGCATCAATAATTATCATAATTGTTCCCCAGAAACATCTACGTTAACTTAAGCCTTTAACTGCCAGCTCATGAGTAAACTTCAACTATCTACGGACCCTAAGTTGTGAAATGAATGATTTCCTAGATACTTAGCATTTGGAGCGCGCCGCTAATTTACATTACATTATTTTTAGATTTTGTAGTGAGGTAGAGGATTGAACTTAGTAATAATGACTCTGTTAAAGTCAGGGTGTCTGGGAGGCATGGATGTCTGGCTTGGGGTGAATGGCCCTCCATCACAAAGTCAATTAATGAGGATTAGTACGGAGTTCATTTGCTCTCATCCACTCTATAAAGTTAAGCCGCTCTTAATGTTGGGATCACTTTCGACCATAACAACTTTCATTCCTGCAGTGAATCCGACTGAGGGATAAGGCAGATAGAATCGATAAGAACAAGTCAAATAGTGGGAGATCACTACTTCCAACTCTGCAATCCTGTATTGCACATTCTTAGAAGAATTGATGAAGTCTGGCATCTCACCTAAATTCAAAAATCTTGTTTCAGCATTAAAGTGAAATTCCAGACCAATTAGTGCCTTGCTATCTACCTCTTAATTTTATGAACGAATCCTAACAGACCAGATACCCCATACATTTAACAATAAGTTCATGGATATACATTGCACTGTTAAGCGAAGCAATCATGCAAAGAAGGAACTCTTTCAAGTGTCAAATTCCTTCTACGTATGCTTACTTCGATTGCTTCAGCTCTTGCTTCCTATATGTGAAAAGTAGAAGAAATCAATGGAAGATTCAGACGTTGACGGAACTGTTTTGGTGGACTATTCCTAAGTCTAATGATACAAGTAAGGGCTCCGAAAGAGTGACTTGCACGCATGCTATATAACATTTTAACAGATGACTTGTTTTTCGTTAGCCTGGGTTCCGAGATCTGTAAACTTGCTTTTGACAGTACCATCTGTTGCCTCTGGGAATGGTCTACACGAAGTAGCGATGTCGTGATTTGTGTCAGTACTAAACTCCAGAAAATTCAAGTAGATATTGTTTAGGGGTGATGGAAGAGCAAGAACTATTCTTCGATATTAATGGCAAGTTTGTACAACAGAATGCCCCTACAGCATGATAAAGCGGCAGAATTTTATAGACATACTGAAAGCCTTTTTAGTCTCCGACACTCGTCAGAGTATTAAATGTCGGATAACGACCGAAAGGTGAACCGACTGAAACAATGGCGAAAAGGTGATAAGTAGCCAATCTACACGCATTATTCATCATATCACGTGTATCTGCATTTGGCTATATATACTTCAGTTCACCTATCGGTCGTTATCCAACGTTTCATACTCTGACAAGCCTCGAAGACAAAACATCTTCCAGTATGTCTAAAAAACGTTACCGCTTTATCTTGCTATTGTGAAGAATGTTAGCAAGAAATCATGTCACACGTCTTGGGACAGAGACTGTCAAAAAGCTAAACTTTGATCGGAATATAAAAACCCTGTGCCAAAAAATGAACAAAATACCAGTGCTTTCCAGGCATAAGGTGTATATTTCAAGAGAACAAGCATTGTCTACTTGTATTTGGTTATTCTGTGAAATTTAACTTAAAGTGCAAGTGACACTATTTTTAAGAGGGCTATTTTTTGCTTCAAAAGGAAGAATGTAGTGTCTTGAACTGTGCTACATGGTTTTGGTGGTTCTAAAATATCATTAAGCGGAGAAAACGCACGCTTTATTGTCGACCAACAGCAGCCATTGATATCCCTTCATCAGTGATGACTGACGTCACAGTGAGAACTCGTTGGCGAGGTCCAGTGGCAAGGTCTCATTTGGAAGCGGATCTTAGGAGTACGCACACCACCAAATGTTGATAAACTATATATCAGTCGATAGGTTTCACCCTCCCAAGTAAGAATCTGTAATAATATTTGCAGAATAATGCCGCATTTAGAAGTTATGATCTTTTTCATAGTAGGGCCTAGCACACGTTTCCGAAAATGTTAAAAACATTGGAAGTGAAATTCCTACATAATGTATATATACCATATGAAAGCAATCATCAGTATATCAAGAGTATGCAATAAAATCTGCCACTTTTAGGGTAGGGGTTGGATGGAAGTTACACATAATTAATCACTCAGATCACTGCCTCCACCATGTCACTACAGGTCTGTTTACGCTGTCTTGTACATAAACCATAAAGGGGCAATAGTAGCAGTCCTTCTTATTGCCAACAGAAAAACCAAAGAATAAGTATTGTACATTTTGTAAACATCACCTCTATCTGAGTGGTGGAATATGACCTTTCATCAGACACGAATTCTTTCCATACTCACAGATGTTTACCTTCGCTGCCAACGTTTTGAGAAATCATTGCAGGCATCTTTCGACATCTGTGTTTACCCCCTAAATTTAGCTGTACTCGACACTAGTTACATTCTGACTATGAGACTAAAGCGTTAAGTGACACGACTAGATTTAGGGGGGTATACACAACTGCCGAAAGATGCATCCAATGATCTTCGAAACGTGACGGTGGCGGTGATCTGGGGGAGTGATTAATTCTGTGTAACTTCCATCCAACCCCTACCCTAAAAGTGGCAGATTTTATTGCATACTCTTGATATACTGATGATTGCTTTCATATGGTATATATACATTATGTAGGAATTTCACTTCCAATGTTTTTAACATTTTCGGAAACGTGTGCTAGGCCCTACTATGAAAAAGATCATAACTTCTAAATGCGGCATTATTCTGCAAATATTATTACAGATTCTTACTTGGGAGGGTGAAACCTATCGACTGATATATAGTTTATCAACATTTGGTGGTGTGCGTACTCCTAAGATCCGCTTCCAAATGAGACCTTGCCACTGGACCTCGCCAACGAGTTCTCACTGTGACGTCAGTCATCACTGATGAAGGGATATCAATGGCTGCTGTTGGTCGACAATAAAGCGTGCGTTTTCTCCGCTTAATGATATTTTAGAACCACCAAAACCATGTAGCACAGTTCAAGACACTACATTCTTCCTTTTGAAGCAAAAAATAGCTCTCTAAAAAATAGTGTCATTTGCACTTTAATTAACTTTGATCTGGCTATTCTGTGATAAAAGTATAAGTCGAAAGATAGATCATGTCTGTAAATAAGCATTAATGATCCTCCGCAAAGAATATGACTTCTCATTTCAACCGTTACTCCAGCATAGCAATAGGTTTACCATCCAGGGGCGGATCTAGCCCTAAAATCTGACCGTTGCATAAAAATTGGGCGTGGTCAGTTATTCGCAAAGTTCAACCACACCATAATATAAATAAACTTACATCATATATATATATATATATATATATATATATAAATCTATATATAGATATATATATATATATATATATATATATATATATATATATATTTATATATATATATATATATATATATATATATATATATATATATATATATATATATATATATATATTTATATATATATATATATATATATATATAAATCAGAAATGATGCGAAAAAACACGACAATTGATTTCAATTTGTAAGACATGTTTCGGATTTACTCAAATCCATCGTCAGTTACTGAAATTAACAATGAATACTAATAGAACATACGTTGTAAAGTCAATCGAAGATCAAGCGAAAAAACTATTCGAAAAGAAAAGAGAAGAGAACGAGAACCGTTACACAAGAGTTAGAAAGCTAATGAGAAATTATAGTGCTGAACCTGTTTTTTAAGGTTGGGTCCCTCCCACATAATATGCAGAGCCTCTTTAATCTTCAGCTGATAGTGTGTTCTAGCTGAATCTATAACTTTAAAACAGGTCTCATTACAAGCATTTTTACAGGCATCAGAACTTTATAGATGTTTAAATATATGAGAATTTTTATCTGAAAAAAGATGCTCACGAACACGAGTTGATATGTGTCGGGATGTTTCACCAACATATACGGAATTGCATTCCGCACAAGTAAATTTATAGACAACACAAGAACGTAGCGATCTAGGCATAAAGTCTTTTACCCTGATTAAGTTTTTAATCTTAAAGGAAGAAAATACTAGTTTAATCTTTAAATTATTGCAATATGTTCTGATCAATGCACGGAGTTTTCGTTGAGCAAAATTGGAAAAGGGAAGATATGGTAGCCTAAAATAGAATGTGTCATTGTTATCAGATAATGCAGAAGTATTATTTTTATCAAGATATGTACTAACTACTTTATTTATTAAATGTTCAGGAAATTGATTCTTTTTAAATATATGTGTCAACTTTTCGACATCCTTATTAAAAGAAAGAAGAGAGTTGTTTATTTTGTAAGCTCTATCCACCAAAGTGCGAATAAGCCCAACTTTGTACGAAAAAGAAGCAAAGCTGAAGAAGTTAGTAAGTAATCCAGTGAAAGTCTTTTTATGATACATTGAAGTTTTGATACAAGACGGATCGTTATTATCAATGCAGACATCAAGGAAAGCCAAAATCTTATTAACTTGCTTTTCCTTCGTCAATTTGATATTGGGATGCTGTGTGTTAAGAAATTCAAAAAAGGATAAAGCGTCATTTTCAGTGTTGAACACACAAAATGTGTCATCAACATAACGTCGATAGAAAAGAACAGAAGGACCATGATACTTGTTAAGCCAGATATTGTCATAATGTCCTAAGAAGAGATTAGCCAACACAGATGCAAGTGGAGAGCCCATGAACTGAACCTACTAAATTGCTTTCAACTGATACTTCGCAAACCCATTTTCTTTTTAATGGAAAGGTGCTTGACCAAATAGATGGTGTTGCCATGGGCTCTCCACAAGTAAATTTATATACTACACACGAGCGAGGCGATTCATTCACAGGATCCTTAACTGCAAGCAAGTTTTTAATTTTAAAAGAAGCAAAAGCTAATTTAATATTAAGATTTTTGCAATACTTTTTAGCAAGCATACGTACCTTACGCTGGGTAAAATTAGAAAGCTTAAGGAATGGCAACTTAAAATAAATGGTAGAAGTATCAGTAGCTGATTTAGAATTATTAGAACTATGAACATTATCAAGATAAGAATGGACTACTCTACTTATTAAGCCTTCAGGGTATTGATTCTTTTTGAATATATCGAAGAGTTTTTTAACTTCATCATTAAATTTAGCAAGAGTGTTATTAATTTTGTAAGCTCTGTCAACTAAGGTGCGGGTTAGGCCAATTTTATAAGAATAAGAGGTAAAGCTGTAGAAATCAGTAAGAAGTCCAGTAAAAGTGCTTTTACGATAGACTGACGTTAAAAGATTACAAGGATCCTTTTTACTGATACAAGCATCAAGAAAAGCCAACATCGTATTATTTTCTTTCTCCATGGTGAACGTTATATTAGGATGCTGAGAGTTAAGAAAATCAAAGAACACTAAGGCATCTTGTTCATTATTGAAAAGGCAAAAGGTGTCATCAACATATCGACGATAGAACTGAAGATATATATACATATATATATGCATGTGTTTGTATATATTTATGTATATATGTACACACACACACACACACACACACACACACACACACACACACACACACACACACACACACACACACACACACACACACACATATATATATATATATATATATATATATATATATATATATATATATATATATATATATATATATATATATATATATATATATATATATATTTATCTATTTATATATTTATTTGAAAGGACAACAGAACAAACTAAGATCCTAAGATTGTCATTGTTTTTCCCAATATTATCAGATGTATGACTGGGCAGGAAAATAGCAGCAACAGCACCTTATAATGTAAATACCTTTAGTCTCATTGTATGATAAATCTAACATTGCAGTATTGATAAGTACAGGTTTAGAATAACCTTGATCAGAGCAAAATTCATCAACTTGACTCAGGGAAACATAGTGATTTCTCTAGCAATGATAAGTTTTGAAGGTAATGGCAAGTGCATTTTTCAAGTGTTTGTTACCATCAGCTCTGTGTTGCTGTTCAATAACTGGATGTTTAGATTAAAAAGATGAATTGTAGACTGGTGCCTGTATGACATCTTAACAAAGTGAGCAATAACCTAGGTATTTTGCTCAAAAATGACCAAATCTGAAATTCATTCATTTTTATTGCATATTGAAAGGTGATGAAGATGAGTCATTTCATTGCCAACCACTTTCCATTCACAACTTGCATTATAAACAAATATGCTATAAACATATGCCATAGTTCTAAAGACAAGAAGCTAATAGGTACTGATGAATAGCAACATACTACAAAGGTACATGACCCAAATTAACACTATACCCAGATCTTACCATGATAATGCTGCAACCTGAGTTGCAATGAGACACTACTTTTAAACTATTTGTAAATAGATAAGCCCAGAAATGCAATCTTCCAAAAATTGAATTGGAAAACATAGCACTATCTAAGTTAGCACAAAGAAGTTTACACATAATTTTGCATTGAGGGTATACTTGAGGTTGATACAAACAATGGCACTGACAGTTGAGATAGTAGTAAACTAATTTTTCAAAATCAAATGTAAAAAAGTACAAAAAACACCATTAGAGCATTTCACTGTAGGATCAAGCTACACCTCAAGTGAATCGCAAGAGTCAAATACATTGCAAAACCAAAGTTATATACTCCATGTAATTTAGTAGATCCTTCTTACTACTTGAATCAATTGTGAAGATGCTATCAAAGGAAGTAGCTTTTTGCACTGGGAGTCTTACTGAACATACCATAATGCCAAGAAACCATATCAGATACTATACTCAAATGCAAACATCCAGCATTATTTTCTGAGGATATACTTATTCCCAAAAATTCCTGATGTATTTTGTTTATATCCATTAAGGTATTGCTTAGATTCAAGCTCATTTGGATAAATCTAGGGTGAAGTAATAAATGCTGGCAATACCAAAGACATTAGGAAAATTGCTAATGAAAGGCTTTGGACATCAAACCTTAGAGCGGTTAACCGTTTTGTTCAAACTAGCTGACATTAGTAAAGATGAACATATCAAATAAAATAGAATCTTAACACATACTTGACAGGCCTGTGATTTTCTCATCTTAACATGTCTAACTCTCACGTGGACTGCGGCATAAAGAAATGACACTCTACTAGATCGGGCCATCTGTGGTGTGAAATTTAAGTCAATCATCTTGAACAACAGGAAACAACTTATATTCACAAGTCTTGATCTCAGTTGGTTTGTAACCGTTGCATAGTGCTTCAGAAATTTCTGTTCTAATAGATCGGAGTTACAGCGAGCAACCATCTTACAAGATTGTGAAGCCATGCTGCAGTGAGCCTCGTTTTAAGATTTATTCCGGTCAGTCCATGGTTTCTTAATTCATGATATTTTCTGTTCAAAATACCACTGTAGCTCGCCCCGCCAGAACCTTAACTACTTCATTTGAGAATGTGATTGGTGGAGGAGCAAAATTTGAAATTGTAATGTTGCTCGCCGTGGCTCGCGCCAAAACTTGGATGTAAATGCGAAGTTCTGATTGGTAGAGAGCTAGAATTTGAACTTAATATGTTGCTCACCTTGGCTCCCGCCACAGAAAAGCTCTGCAAAACATGGACTACTGCGGCTCCTGCCAATTTTTGAAATATGAATTTCTTGTAAACTTACTGGTTGCTCCACCTTACAATACTGCAGCTGATTGGCTTAAAATTGAAAACTACTCCATTCCGTTAATCGTTCCATGATAAGCTTGGGTACGAAGAGGAAGGGGACTAATGACTCTAAAAGCATTGATATCCTTACTTTCATTTCGCATTTAAGTACTGAAAGTAGATCTAATAGATATGGTACTTGAAATCTGACTGTCGCTTAAGCAACGCTCGCAACCCCCTAGATCCGCCCCTGGCCATCCATGGGAAAAATTGGACAAGTTGATGACCGAAATATTCGAATCATTGGACAATATCAGCCATCAACTGTATAAAGTGTCATGTGACAAACTGTGCTGTGCTAACTATGATCCTAGACAAAGGATTTCTGCAAACTTCCAAAAGCAAAAACAACATCATACGGAGTAGTAAGCTTTATTATTCAGAGGAAGATTTGTATGGAACGCCTTTGAAGATAGCTTAAAGCCAAAACTGACATTAGCACGTTTAAAAACAAAATAAACATTAGAAAGGTGAGCAGATCACATGCATACATGAAAATAAGTAGATAATCTGGCCGTTTTATCACAATCTTCTAATTCATTTTTACTCCTTTTTTAGTCACTTTTATATGTAAAGTTGGTCTTAATTAATACTTTTAATGCTATCCTGGTTAGCCAACAATAAATGGTGAATATGACATGAAATGATATGCATTATCAATACATCTTCTTGGCATAGATATTATTTTTTGAACTTTGAAAGTAATTTTCAACAGTCATTCAAGTGCAAAACATGACAAATTTTTATATCATTAATAGCAAATTTTCCAATGCATGCTGCCTATTTGATATAAATTAAACTTTAAGCACTTACCTGATTCGGATGCATTGCTTAGGCTGAGAAACCATAAGGATACAAGTACACAGCAGTGGATGAGAAGCTTCGGATGTCTAAAACAACCACATAAATATTATATGAAACTAAACATTTCTTTAAGTCAGATTTTCATTGCAGTAAATCTTGTTTTATCTTGTTAACGTAGTTACAAAAATCACCCATGCCTGCAATTAGGTTGATTAGCAGACAGGAAAATGAGTCGATTAAGCTCTAGAGAGTTCAATTAAAGTAATTTGAACCTAGACTCACAATAATACAAATCTCACACATTTATTAACACCACACCTCTTCCTCCAACATGTGCCCAGGTCTGCAAAGCAAGCGCTCCCTTAGAATTCTAGATATTGTTATAAGTAACCATCAACTCGAAATTAAAGAAAACCTGCTTATCAGCTGGAATGCTTAAAAATACAGTATAGCTGCTCTATACACTTCACACAGGTATTCTCTCGTGACGAGATATTTTTTGCTGTAACATTTCTAGTTGAAAAAGTCTGTCCTAAATGCCTTCTTTCACGTGTAATAGATTATTCAATACAATCGATATAATGTGATTGTGGATTCAATTGAAACATGTTTTATGAGATCAAATCTATCGACCTTTATGTGAATTTTATTTATATTTTTCACGACACATTGAGGGTAAAATAAAGAGGGTCAACGGCCTGTCTGATTTTAAATTTGTCTTAACGGTCTCAGCCAACGCCTTTCCTTTCCTATGGTTGTTTTCAATGAAACTAGCAAAGGGCAGGCAGTAGTTCCGAGTTGCTATATACAGCTCTAGGCATATTGTGAATAGTTTGGAATAGTACAAAATGGCATCTCATCCTGATTATGAGTTCTATCAAGTGTTCAAAGCACTTGTCATAGATTACTGAAGTCAGAGGAGTCTTTAAAGCCGAGAGTTCTATCATTAGAGCATAGTTCACAATTGGTCTTTGCTAAGTATTAATATCTTGCAGCTTTGCAACTGAATCTAGACTGTATAGAAGTGGTAGGCAGCAAAACTTCTTATAACATTGCTCGATAGCATAGACTAACAGAAACAGTTTTTCTTTACCTAGCTACCAAACCAGCAAGGAATTTGTTTGTGAGTTTGCTAGGTAAATAGTTAGGTAGGTAGTTAGTTAGTTAGTTAGTTAGTTAGTTAGTTAGTTAGTTAGTTAGTTAGTTAGTTAGTTAGTAATCTAGTTAGGTCGTTTGTCAGTTAGTTAGTTAGTTAGTTAGTTAGTTAGTTAGTTAGTTAGTTAGTTAGTTAGTTAGTTAGTTAGTTAGTTAGTTAGTTAGTTAGTTAGTTAGCTAGTCAACAGTTAGTATTATTTCTTTACTTAGTCTTGGTAGATGCATCTATCTGTCGTTGTCTATTTGTAAAATTTGCTTACTAATTTCGTTGGATTGCAGGTGGAAAATCTGTTGGAAACTAGTGTCTTCATGTCATACAGATGCGAAACTAACTTTTCTGTTCTCAATACTCTTATTCTCTTACTGCAAGACATGATTCTTGCCTCATGATTCTTGCCTGTGAAGCCTCCGCACCCCGTCTCTAGATTTTCCTTCTCTCTTTTTTCCTTCATAAAATATGTTTTACATACAGGTTGAGGATGGCTAAACCAACAGTTGAAAATATACCTTGCAAGCTAACAGCTCTCATTGCTTCTATCGGAGACATAGAAATTCGATTTTGCTATGAGAATTTCATCATATCAAATAAGGTTTTTGCCTCAGAGTGGCCTTATGGGGTTATAGATCGCAACTTGAAAATCATCTTGAAGTTACAGTCTCTTTAGTAAGTGAAGCATTAATTCTCTGACCTATCTTTGTTACTTTGCAAGCATCACTCACCTTTTACTAGCTAAGTTTGTCATTGCTCTCTCTAAAATTGGTTCACCATCTTCTATGTGTTTGCCCTGAGACAGGAAAATGTTATATTACGTTTCTAAATGAGAGTACACCTAAAGTCGTCTGGTATACCACACATTCAATAAAGGGTGGGGGGTAACGGTAAATCATTCACTAACTTTGAAACAATATCTTCAACCCTGTACTGTTTGAAATACAAAATACAGATACATTCAATAAATAGTCTTTATTTTGCAATAGAATGCATTAGGTATAAACAACTGCCATTATTAGTGAAACTAAGGAGATTATTCTATTCTTCAGGCATTACTATCATTGCTCAAACTTGTTGCCATGTCCTATTGTAACCAAAGATCCTATCAAACCCACTTATTAAACCTTTTTTATGTACTCTGTTTTCAAAATTTGATTTATTCCAACCATGGCGATCAATGAACAATAAGGACATAACGTGTCAGAAATGTTTGGCCTAATAATCTTTCTACATCCGACTTTTCACATTTCTGCCCCCGTACTTTTACTGTATTATCTTTGGAACAAAAGTACTTAGACACCATGGAAAATTACTTGTTTTGAAACAGTCAAACACAACTGCAACATGTGTGATAGCAATAATTATTACCATCCCAAATACCAATACAATGGTTCTTGCCCACAATTCCTAAGAGTAAAAGCAAAACTCACGTTTGGTCATTATACATAGCAGTTAAACGCTGCTGTCTGAAAATATATGGCTATGGGAAAACTAAGTATACTTTTCATCTCATTTTTATTGTGCTCATTTTTCAGGGAGCAGTGAAGAGCTTTTATGGAAGTCGCTAAAATTTATTGATCCGAAAATTGATTTTTAAATGAGAATGGAGTTATCCTTAAATTAGATGTAATCACAATGTTAACACTCTCTAATAATGAATTTTAAACATCATGAATTGGGTATGACACTCCGCTATTTGTCTAGTCCGAATATTTGGGAGCAGTGGGAAAATTTAAGACTATCCCGCAGAAAGCTAGGCTATTTGGAAAATTTGGATCATTCGTGAGATGTTTGAGTTTGAGACTACTTCTACAGTCAAACTTCCCAATAGTGAATGCGCCTAAGTGAGATATTTCACAGCTCGGACAAAACGCGCAATCCCAGTAGGCTTGGTAAAAATTCTATACTTTTTCTTTGCTTAAGTCGGATTTCATAAATTGGATCTTTGCGTGAGTCGGAGCGTTTTTGACATCTGGCAGTAAAAGAGCACAATATAAGTTGGACGTTGATCATGACTTCAATAGCAAAAGTGAAAAATTTTAAAGCCAATAAGCATCATACTCTGAAATGGTGTAGGAGCCAATCTGAGCTCGTAGAAGGCATTTTACTATTTTGAAAAGTTCAACACTGTTGCTCAAAAGCTTTCTAAGCTGCAAGAAAGTGCACTTTGAGCTGGTTTTTTAAACCCTTCCGCTGATGCAGCAAGTGCTACCCAGCCAAATGATAAATTTTATGACATCATCGGAGATCGCGCTGTTTCCATTTGTCCCGGGCCCCATACAAGCTCTCGGTGGGTCTAGACTTCCTCTGCGTAACTAAGGATATTTTGTCAAGTCAAAAGAAATCCTATTTATGCCAGTTTGACTGTACTTAATTAAGAAAGGTACAATCTTAATCTTGCAATTGGATAATTGGAATGAAATCTCAAAGCAGAAATTATTTACGAGACAATGTGCAGGGTTATGCTAGTAAATGTTCACAAAAGCCTAAGCCTTTATACAAAATTATTAAACTCTTTGTTTTAAGAGTAGCCTAACTATTCCCTATTTAACAATCAGTGATGCTCACACTCCGCTCGTTTTCTGAAGAAACGCAAATAAGCAAAAAACTCTAACTCTTAATAAAGCTTGAGTCTTGCCTTACTTTTAAAAGTATTCTTAAATCTCAGCGATGTTGAGCATTAATATTCTTATAGACATTATTCGTATAAAAAGTGTGTGTTGACCTTTGTCAGCAGAAGCGTCGGCGGGGGAACTAAGGAGAACATGTCCCCTCAGTTTTCTCCAGAATCAAGTCTGTAATTCATCGAAATTCGAATAGAAAGGGTTTGAGGAGATGGGATGTGTTCCAGCAAGATATAATTCATTGTTATCTCATGTCATTGCTATTTGTATAGCTGATTGTCACCCTTAAATTGCATATTCTGTTACACACAGTACCAGAGGGCGTGGTCAAAAGGGCATGATTCTTTCAACATCCCTGCTAGTCTACAGTACCTGGCATCATCCCCGTTTGTCATTCGGAAATTTTGAAGCCTTAAAATATCCGTCAACAACGCCATACTACACATTCTGTTTACTACAGTTAACCCACTTGATAAAGGGCTTTCCCGCCATTGTGTATTCAACTTACCAAAGACTCTTATTTGCGTAGGGAATAATAGGGTGTGGTTGCGATTAATTTGGCTTTATCATTTCACCCTTTGTTTTTCTTTACAATAAGTGTACTCTCATATTTGATTTTCAACAAGGCTGTTCTACATTTAAACGTTGTCTGGGGAGGATTAGCCTAAATAACTTAGTCGTTCCCTCAATACCCATGTAGTCAGTAATTATTATGTTCTAAATAATTGTTCATAAGCGTACTTAAGTAACCAAGGCAACATTATAAAACATCGCATCATATCATCTTCAAGATGCTTGTAATAAAATGTGTCTATTTGGCAACTGTTCTGTAATAAGATAGATTTTGTTGGAACTTTATGGTTCTCGGCCCCCTTTCACAATGAAATCTAACCCCGCGATACCACTATTCAATTAAATTCAATTCATTGTAATTTCAAAATTCTTCTTTGCAACGCTCCACCACATTGTTGAGCCCTTTAGACGATGCAATAGCACCTTTACAGATATTGCAATTATATTATTCTCCCTTGAACTGGTAAGAATGGAGTTTTGGATAAGAAGACACCACCCCAGCACATTCCATTTCAGCAGAAATTGCTAGACAAATGCCACATGTTTTATAAACTTTCATCTCCTCCGAAGGGAGCGGTCATATCATCCTCATGAAAATCACTTTCTTAGACAGTAATTTGCATAATCCTATATGACTGTTATCTCACTTTATTTAACTTTCTCCTTTTAATACCAGTAGTAATTCTTAAATTGCTTTTGCAGTCTGCTTATGAAGGCACAGTTTACTACTGCAATGTTCTATATAATGAAAGTGCTAGTCAAAACAGCACTTCTTTAAATAATTAGTTGCACAGCTTTTACTTATTGAATGCAGAACACTTTAGAAGGAAAACAATCATCAACGCCTTTACACAATAGGCAGATCATAG
The DNA here is from genome assembly GCA_964019165.1 of Mastigias papua. Taxonomy (NCBI): domain Eukaryota; kingdom Metazoa; phylum Cnidaria; class Scyphozoa; order Rhizostomeae; family Mastigiidae; genus Mastigias; species Mastigias papua. The sequence goes on along the minus strand of OZ025270.1, from coordinate 6,563,924 downwards.
TAAATCGCGTCAAAATCAATGTAAGGACTTTTATGGAGAGGTTGATAAACCTCATAAGTTTCAACATGCTCTTCACTTTCATCCTCAGCAACAGGAGTTTGTCGTTTTCTTGGTCTTCGTCGCTGCATATCGTTAACATACTTTTTCTTTATTTTAATGTAAGCATTAATGTTCCAGTTCGTTTCTCTTAGTTTCTTGATTATATGAATTTGTTCCAAAAATTCTGTTCTGGCTATATCAAAATTGATTTCAAATGTTGGTGCCAAATTTGGACCAATATGCTTGTTCATATATCTTCGTAGTGGCGTTTGCACAAGCCTGAGACCCAGGATATGAAAAGCTCTCTCCAGCTCATTTACTATACGACGGTAATGTCTCCTAGATTGTCTGGTAAAAGCATTAACCATTTTCTCATAGGATATCAAGTAGAAAGTGTAGACATCATTAAAAGCTTCTGCTAAATGCCGAGCTTTCCCTTTCGGATATCTGACTGCTTTTGGATTCCGAGCAATATTCCATATACTGTACTCTTGAGGTGCACTTTGACTTTTCAATACATTATGATCTCTTAGATCGCGATTCTGGAAGAGAAAAGACAGCAAAGTTAACTGCAAATCGACGAGGGGAAGAATCGGTGTGTGTATTTACGCGAAGGTGTGGCCTAAATTTTACTCACCTCGATCTAGGCTTGTAAGTGTGATAACACGATAGCTGATTGAGGAGGTTTTGTAACAAGTGGAGAAAGTGGAGAGGATAGGAGAGTGTGACAGATGCAACAAAAATTGCTACCATCGATAGTATTTCATGTGTGATTGGCACTTAGATAACATCTGTAGTGTGAATGGAAAGTCAATGCACAATTGGAAGTTAAAGTTAGTTCTCATGTATTGGTCGATATATTGGGTAGATTAATAAATAACAGTTTTAAAGTGAATCTAAAGTCATATGATCTGTAGAGGCAAACAGTATCTTTGTGATAGGCAATTGAAACACATCTATAAATAACAGTCTATGACTCCATGTCATTTTAAATGAGCAGGTTGTATGCAATAGCATTTAAAATCTTGTCACTTACACCCAACTAATTCTACTTCAGCAATACTGTCTATAAATCACAAACCAGCACAAGACAGAAGTAAACATTCCTTATACCTACCAAAGTGTTGGCTTGAGCTTTCATTCCTCTTGGTGTTTGACACCACAATCTAGCTCTGGATGAGGTGCACTTGTCTTCCATAATTGAGCGCAGCAATGCATACTGTGATCTACCATTATTACTGTTTGTCATCTTCATAATTTGACGCAAGTCATTAACAGCCGAGAAATAATCATACATCCTCCCTTCACGGGATGTAGAAAACATCTTTGATTTGGTGTGTTTGAATATTGTATTGTTCGAGCCGCAGTCAGTAATGAAAGAAAGGACAACGAGAATATGATTCAGAAAGCTATCTACTGAAGAATGATATTTGAAAATTTTACGATCTTGAGAATCCTCATATGGGTTGTAGCTTTGTTCGAGTTTAAGATTTTGTATTGAATGTTCCAACATAACGTTGACAGCCAATCTGCACTTGTGTTTGTACCTAATCTTATGCGTCGTCAAAGATGACAAATGATTGTTGCACATGTAGCGTTGCCGTTTGTATTTGTAAAAGCATCGCCTGTTTGAATCAGTATTAATGAAGATGGATTTTCTTAATCGTAAATGGGACTTACTCAAGCTTGGTCTCTTGATAACCACAATACTATTACTTATGAGATCTTCAGAAAGCTTCTCTAAAGACATTAACTGTTCCTTGTCTATTCCATTTGGCAATATGCTTGGATAATTAAGCACGAAAGTTCCATGAAATGTTTTAGGACGTCCACCAACAGATATCATCATCCTGGATAGTATATCGATTTTGTTCTTCTCTTGTTTGATTACATTGAGCAACACTTCATGAATCCTTCTATTGTAACCAGTTTTAATCGACCATAGAGCATTTAGTAGGGGTGGAATGGTTGCATGAGTTACTTCTAGAGCTGTTTGAAGGAGGCTCAACAAATAGTGTTTAGTTAGCAATTTCTTTGGATCTCCAAAAGTAGGGACTGATTTACTTAGCCAAGTAAGAATCATATCCGTATTGGCTTTGCCTAGATCACGCGTTACTGGCATGTACGAAGAATGTCCAATTGGCAGAGACATTGATAATATAAGTATCTCTTTGTGGGCTACAACATCAAAGTAGTTGCTCATATCAAGGTCCCGACTCTTCATGACAGGGAACAAATTTGCATACATTTGAAATATTGGTAATACATTATCAATCCATGTGATCTCACCAGAGTGCGTGTGGTTGTGAAATACACGAGCTACTATCATTCTATCCAATAAGGATCTTCCTACAATGGACATTGAACTATTCACAATACTATACACGTACCCTTCAAGGTTTCCATCAATACCTTTTCTTCTGTAATTATTTGAGCTTCTTGATGGAAACGCAAAGTTGACCATTCCATTGTGGTCTGTGGATTTCAATAGCTTCGTAAATGGGCGAGGCTCTTTTTTACCCTTGCTTTCAACTGTATCAAAGCTATCGTCATATGGAAGCAATGAAATTGTTATGTTTTGGGCGGGCTTACCAAACTTTGTAACGAAAAGCTTGTGTGCAATCTGTTGGCCATGTTCCAATCTATATACCCAATTCTCAAAACTTCTTACAATGAGCCCATCTTTGTACTCTTGCATAAACACTTTGACCTCGTTACTTGTATTCTGAAAAATTTAAGAGCTATTCATAATGAGCAAACAATGGTGGCTTAACTGATTATTTTAAATTATCAAGAATAGCTAATAGTCCCTGTAATGAATATTTTTTGAGGTATCATTGTTTTAGGCATGTCTTCCTGCCATTATCTAGCAATGGTGTTTTTGCCTTTGTTGGATGAAAGAGATCTGTGGAGTTAAGGTTTTAAAAGGAAATGGCTGTATCGAAAGTAGAGTAATAGAAAGTTCTCCTGTCCTACAGACAAGAAGCAGGCATTGGCCATTGCCACTTGCTGTAACCCTTGTGTGAAGTTCCTTTCATTGGTGGAAGGTCAATGCCCTAAACATGCAGTCCCCTGCCTCGAAACTCCGCCAAGCTTTCTTACACATTGTACACAATATCTCCGTTAAGTCGCAACTTGGTGGCCGAGCGATCCAAGCATTTTCAATTTAGCATTTGCCAGCTGCATTAAAAGAAGAGCTGGAATCAGCTCACCAAATTTACTTTTTGGTGAAATTTACAGTGGCTTTTGATGTCTTTTGAGACCTGGCACACTGACTAGGCAGTTGACAAAGTTAACCACTATATCTTGCGTGCATGCGGAGGAAAAGCATAAAAGTTATTATATTGTAATTCCTAGAGGAAAGTAAAAGGTAAAGGTTAGTCCCATATATGATTTCGTGCGTTGGGGGGAGTGCCTGCTAAAGAGGACACTTCTCCTGAGCCTTCGGTATAGTGATGTAGGTGGCCAGCTCCTTTCTTCACCGCCTTTACTTCCCCAGTGCTGCTACCAGGTACCCATTTGCTGCTTGGTTGCAGGGACGTAGAAAGCAACTAAAAATTGGGGGTCCAAGTCCTAAAAGGGGCACATGACCACGCCCATTTTGGGCTTCAAAGGGGCACTTTTGCATAGTTTGCTAAAAATTTGGGGGCCATGGCCCAGGACTATGATCTGAGGGTTCAACTCCAAACATCGATGTGTCGCTTAGCAGTCAAGCGCTGTAGCCAGTTGGCCACTCGCCGATCTACAGGAAAGTTTTTTTTTAAATCTTGCATACTACTGACATAGATCATCTTGCTTTGAATTCGACAGAATTTGGATGAGAGCACGAAATTATGGAATGGAAATGTACTGTGTATTGCTTTCGGCGGAAAGAACACGAGCTAAAAGCATGGGTGCATGCAACAACCGACCAATCGATGTGGCATTGTGTTTGTTAAACATAATGCAGCATCTTGCCGCAGATGTTGTACGTCGCAACATCGACGAAAGGTCTGGAGCAAATTTTGCATCCAAATTTTGCGTCGATTGCTCTGGGCTCTCACTATTCCATATAATCACCAAAATATTTATCATCAGGTGTCTGGCCGTCTCTGCATAACCTACACTTCAGCTTTCTACAATGCAACAAATTAGTGGCAGACGCTTAAGAGGGACTAAGAAAGCTTAAGGTAGTTGCCCCCAAATGCCAATGAAGACAGTTTAAGGTCACTAACAGTTTTCCTTAGAACCATGCTCCCAGCCTCATCTGACTTGGTCACCCGCACCTACACTAAACAATCGCGTATCTGTCGTTTCAAAATGTAATTTGGTTTACAAAGCTATCAGTAATTTTCCATTTTTTCTACTACTATTTTCACATAGTTCTTGTCCTACGTGAAAGGGATCTATGGCCCATGGTAGCAACGGCAGTTGTTAAATACTATTATCACATTTGGATCAGAACTGCAACGCAACTTGCAAGCAGAAACTGCTTTCTACCACTTAACGTTGGAAGTATCAAAGTCTTTGTGCCATCAGGCATATAACAACTACATGCTGCTACCCAGAGAAGCAACGGGTACACTCTTTCATTACTCAGAGAAAAGGGCTTCACAAAATTTCAGTAAAAACCTGAACATACGAACTTTCATTTACTAAGAACTTTTAGCCTGAAATTGTTTATTTTTATATCAATTAATTAGAACCTTTCAGCTTGATATTCTAACTAGGTTCTTATAAATGACTTCATTCTTTATACACTAAGAACTAAACCCAGTCTGTTTGTCATTCTACCCAATTAAATTATGCTCCAAAACTCATACAAACATAACTGTGATAGGAAAGGCCTGCAAGGACAAGATTGGTGTGAAATTGTCAAGGCCAAGAATAGGGAGATTCAGCTAAAATTCATGGTTCACAGACTCTATGTGGATATAATACTTCAATGCTAAACTATCCCTTTAGTGGTATTTGTTCATGACACCGCGTTAAGAACCTGCACCCTGGTTACAAGAAGTGTCTCACCACAAAATAACGCAAAGTAGGCTCATTTCACAATTTTAGGTTCTTATATGTGGGCTTTTACTGTATTCCCTGAAAATGTTCGTATTATTAAGAAGTAGCCTGTACATTGCTCGAAATAGTAAACTTGCTTGAAATGAAATCACATTCAGCTTGATATTTACATAACATATGTAATCAGATTCTCTCCTTCCTTCCTTACGACTTTTACTTATTAAGGTAACTTTTCCATCAATTATCATAAACAAAAGTAAAACTAAAACGAATTTATAGCACAGAAAGTAGTAATTATTGCCGTTCATTTAGTCTACTTGAAAAGGATTTTACTGTTGTGTCGCTGAAATCTGACACAAAAGTCAGTAATTCTATTACATAAGTGAATGCTTTTCTATTCAAAGTTACTATATAACTTATCAATATTACAGCAAAGTGCACTATATGGTTGAATAACTAAAAGCTATAATTGGTAATATAATACTCACCAGGAAAATTGATAGAGGCGTGTGACTGATGGCTTCCAGTTGCTCTTGACTAAGGTCAATATCAATAATTCCACCTAGTTTATTCATGATGTGCTTTAAATTGAAAGAAGAAAGATCTGCAATTATTACAGGAGATTCTTCATAGCTTTCTGCGGTATACAACAAGGACCCTAGTTCTTTGGTAATTGGAAAGTAACCAAGTTTTGTTCCCTCTGGAAACTGCATGAGACTTCCATCTTTTAATGTAAGTAAACTGTTTAAAATGCAAATGTGAAGCTTCTTCTGTTGTTGATCAATGACAAACGGAGCATGATTTGTATATACGTGCTTTGAAATATTCTTCTTGTGAGTGTTATCAAAGTTTACAGTAAAAATAGGAGATAGTGATCTCCCCCATACACTAACTTGAGGTGACCATGGTCCCGAAACTCCTATAGTACCAAGAATCCGACCTGTAGCAAAATCTTTCGAAGCAGACATATTAAACATGTCTACGCTAAATATGATTGACAATTCGCTGCCACCTTGTTTATGCATCCTTTCTTGCATTTGTTTGATGACTGCGGACGAATTGGCATTGACTAACCAATGGATATTTGATATTGTCGATTGGTAGATCCCACCTGCCCCCGAATCTCCTTCAGTAGAACCACGTGGCCAGTAAAATTGTAGAGGGGATGGCTTCATGGCACCTTCAAAGAAACCTGGGACACGGATGCTTAATCCCCAAATCTCAGGAACACTCTGGAAAGCTGTATCAATGTCCACCATCTTTGCAAACGACGATACCCTAGAATCTAAAACAGTTGTTTGCTGGTTTAGTGCTACGCAGTAATTTTAATGAACATTAAGCTAGAAAGCCTAAAGAAAACAACAAAAGTCAGTTATGACGAAACGCTATTGCTTCCATCATTGGTTGTGAAGCACAGGTGAATGAAGAAAGGTGTGATAAGTCTAATGGCACCGCAAAACTTCACTATTGCACGAAATAGCGGGAACGTTCTTTTAGCACGCGAAATAAGCTTTCGGTATGCTAAAAGAATGTTCCCGCTTTTTCATGCTATAGTAAAGTTGTGATTGATAAAAGGGCGTGTGTTTTCTGGCAAAGGATTCGTCCAAGAACTGTGAAATTCCTAATTCTGTTCATTTTCCTTGAACCTCATAATATGTTGGAGGAACAAGAAGAAATGATTGATGAACAGAAATGAAAGTGCCCTTAAATGCCCCCACTTATTACCATTTTGGGTGTACTTTATCTCCCTTTAACCCCGGTAGCCTTCGTCAGCTCACTGAGGTTTAGGGACTGGTCACTATTAATTCCCGGGGATTGGGATGGAAGGAAAATGCATTTCTAAGCAGCCAAAAAAATTGATACCTCAAGAGTTATGATAACTTTGGTTTCATGACCCAACATTTTGACCTAAAGAGCTTGCATGCCCCATCACTATGTTTTCCGCTCCGGTCCCAGGCATTAATAATGACCAGTACCTTTAGTAGAAGTTGGAAAATAAATCAAGATCGTTTTTGGAAAGCAGTGATGACAAACCTGTGAGGACAGTGCCACATATCTCATCTTCTGACGCATCCTCTGTACATTTTCCATCAATGTGACAAGCAGTTGTCACGTAGCAATCAAATAGTATGAAATTGTTGGTACCTTCTGGATTCCATTGGCTTTTTCCACCTTTGAACTCACCTTGGCTATCATAACTAAAGAAATTCTCATTATCAAAGTTTGTCGATGGGTTGTTGCCCGTCGCTGCGTCAGCTTTAAACCGGCCAGCAAAACTGATGCGGGGAAATTGCATGTATGACTGATATCTTTTGCTCAGTTGGTCATCTGCGGAGGAAGCAGTATTTTACAGGTTATAGAGAAATGATTTAAGCGTATGGTAGACGTAGGAGAAAACTTTCCAGGAGTTGGCCTATATCAAAACTACAAGGTGGATCCTAAAGGGAGTTAAGAGTGCTGCAACCTCGATCAGAATTTATATTTAAAGATATTATATTGTATAATTTTGAAATACTTCATATGAATAGAAAATCGAGAAGAAATTTGCTAGCATTGAAGCTTTTATGAGGTGGAAGCAGTCCTCAAAATTATAGCTAAAAACCTTTGAAGAAGCGTGCTATATGCATCCTGCTCGGCCAGTTATTTCCTCGCACTTTCACTTTTCATATATATATATATATATATATATATATATATATATATATATATATATATATATATATATATATATATATATATATATATATATATATATATATATATATATATATATATATGAAAAGTGAAAGTGCGAGGAAATAACTGGCCGAGCAGGATGCGAACTCGCAACTCCTTGCATTGTACACCAAGTGCTCTTATTGGTAGAGCACTTGGCGTACAATGTCAGGGGTCGCAAGTTCGAAATCCCACTAGGATCAGTTATTTTCTCGCACTTTCACTTTCCATTCTTTCCAAATCCTTTTCCAATTCCAAACAAATATAGTGCAGAAAATACGACTGCTTCTTTGTTCGTTATATAAATATATAGCTGAAGAGTCGGATCACGAAGGCATAAGTTGCTACTATGTTACTACGTAAGTTTCGTGCTTGATGTGATCCTCAGGCAACTAAAAGCTGCTCTATAGCCCGTGTCTCGTTATTTGCTTGTGTTGTTCCCATGTGGTTGTCTGGGGTGTGGAAGATAATGGGCATAGTTAACTATTGTATAGATAAGCAGTGAATTCCTGAACCTGATCACTTATTGATATGTTTTATTTATATGGAGAGAGAGCAAGGAAAAGATTGAACTATTTCAAGCGTTCGATGTGCTTCTTCATCAGTATTCAATAAGAAAATTTCCCCAACTCCCCGCTGCTTATAAGAGCCCTGCTTATTAATTTTGAGAATCAGGGACATGAAAGACAGTGAAGGTGATAGATACTTAATTTGATGACTATTTTAAATGATGCCCAGCTTCCTGAGTCTAATATGTTATGTTGACACTATTTCTATTTCGTTTTAATTTTATAACTAATCAGGAATTATTTTCAAAACTTCCAGCACCCCATTTTATTATGTTTCCAGTATTTTTCTCAAATCCCTGTTTACTCCAACCCCCCCGTTTATTGGAGACCGAAGACCACCCATATTGACTATCAAAACCTTTAGTATGTGTTGACATCCTATTTATCAACTAATTCCAATTTGTGTAACATGATCCCAGTGCTCTAAGGATTCATTAGTGATTTGAATTCGAAATCTAATTTACAAAAGCAACGATAATTCTATGATTTTCTAGATGGAAGACTCGAAATCTCCGAAGTTCTGTTGAAATGCTGTTATAGAGGAATACAGTGCTATATACCAATTTAGATCTGGCTTGTTAGTCCGGCGTATTATTTCCAAATGCATGGCATCGCCCTTGATATGGAATAGACGTCCCCCTTAACTATTTATTTTTCAAAAGATGCATACCAGGGCATTCTCATTGCAACCCCCCCCCCCCCCGTTTACTAATTTTGAGCAAAGAGGACATTTTTCCAACCAGACCCTGACTTGTCCAGCGAAAGTAACTCGTGGTGTTAGTTTGTTGTGTTGAAACTATGTTTGTGTGAAATGAGTAATTACTACAAGAAGCACCGAAAACACAGCTGATAGTTGAGCCGATGATGTTGACATTATGAACGAAACGATAGAGACATTTTTAACATGTTGGAAAATATGTAATAAACGTACTAAGTTCTTTTTTAAAAGCTAAAGTTTTTATTCAATGCATATGTTGGCGTTCTCTCCACCTGTATCTAACTGCCATCAATTAACAACCCACCCATAGACATTCACCTTGGAACTTTTTTCACCCCCCCCCCCGCTTATTTACTTTCAGATTTTATCCAACTCCTCCCCGCTTATTGCTAACCCCTTCTATTCCGGACTGGAGAGTAAACTTTAAACACCTACCTGATTCTGCTGCACTGCTTAGGCTGAGAAACAACAGGAATACAAGCGCACAACAATGGATGAGATACTTCAGCTGCCTAAAATATCCACAAAAGTATGATGTGAGGTTTAATTAATTTAGATTCTCTTGTGGTAAATTTCCACATACTTTCTTGAAATTACAAAAGATTTCTAAGACTACTTTAATTTTGCTAATGCCATTTCAAGGTTAAGCAACAGAAAGTAAAATTCATCAAATTATTAAAAAAACGTAGATAACTTTTGGAGTTTCAACCCATTTAGATGCTTTTATTTAACACCTTTCATTCCAAATAATTAGTCACGAAGAAGACAGGAGTATACCACGATATCAAAATTCGCCTAACGATACCTGAATTTAACTAAGAGTTTTGAAAAACTGCACTAAAGTCATCCATCGTAAATTTTCTACATCCCTTATCTTCTACCACTATTAGTTTTAGCTTATGTAAATCTCCACACGCATTGATTTTGTCAAAGAAGAACATTTAACCCTACTTATTATTTTTATACCGTTAAAGCCAGTACATCTTACTTCTATATTGTGAAACCTCGTGTAGTTTACAATAGTACGGTGATGCTGTCATGTGCTAAAATATTGTGTTGCTACTACTCTATAAGTCTTATCATCCAAGAATCGTGACATTGTTATAGTTCATAGCGATGTGAAGCTCATAATGTAGGACGCACTACGCAGAGACGAGAAGACGCAATAAAGCACTATGTTCCCCTAACATCAAGAATAAAACCGAAGCAGTGAGGGAACGGCGATCTCGTATGTTTAAGGACTATGATGCTATGATACATTGCGATGCGGCCATAGGACAACACTGAATATCAAGAATGTACCAAAACATAGTGACGATACTTCCGGATCTTTGGACAAGATCTTGCTTTCATTTAAGTGCTTACGAATCCCTGTGTATAGAGACCCAAAGTTTTCTCCCTTGTACCCTGCAATTAAACTAAGAGTTAGTGTGTTAACCATATGGCCAATCGAATGCAGTATTCCTCCTTTCATGAGAAGTTATTGCTTAAGCATAGCAGCCAAATGTTCTCTGTTAGGTCTATTTTTACCCAAGCTAATTGACCAATCATCATGCAGGATTCTGACCACGCATGTTGAGACTAGGCCCATATTGCATGATGATTGGTCAATTAGGTTGGAGAAAATAGACTTTACCTGAGTTCACAAACATTTGGCAGCTGTACTTATTGCTTCATATAGACGTTTCATACTCTGATTAGTCACAGCTGAAAAACTTCTTTCATGGTGCTAAGAATGTTTCCACTTTTTCGTATGATAATCATCACAATTTATCGTGGATTTAATGAACAGAGGGAGCGGCTAATTTGAATGCAATTTGATTGCTGCATCACCACTCTCTATATTTTCTTCTCGATAGAGCACTTCAAATTCCAATATTTGCTTTGATTAATGGTTTCAATATTTGTTTTGATTAACGAGTTATAGGCATCTGTTGAAAATCTTCTACAACTTCAGAAAGTAGAATCCAACCCCCCGATTATTAGCTCTGCGCAGAGCACAAAGCAATCGGCATAGATTTCTGAGGCCGGGAAACTTACAAACAAAGAGTTAACTATTGCAACACGGCATAGAGTTATTGGGTTTAGACATTACAGGAGTAATAGGCTCCAAAAAATCCCGCAAACGTGCGCAACAGCTCTAACCAGCAGACCTAGACCATCTTTTTCACAATTTGCGATGACTGGACTGTCATACAAACGTTTTTCTATAATACTAGCATCACGCATGTTACACACATCTAGCTGTCTTCATGCACTACAAGTGCAAGACTAACTTTTCTATTCCCAGTCCTCTTCTCTTCTCATTAAAAGATCTTGCCCTTGGAGTTCCTCTCTTTCTCTAGATTCTCGGCTGCCCCCTGCTCCCACAAGAAATATATTTGACTTAAAAACCCCAAGTTATTTTAAGTTTTTCACTGAGTTAGCGTCTGCTAGCTCCCCCCCCCCCCCCCCACTCAGTTGCTATGGGAAGTAACAAGCATCCCATATCAACGATGTTTTTAGGCCTGTTTCTGTAGCCTATTGATACATTTTGATAATAAAAAGGTGTTTCTTAAAGTACTATATGTTTTTTCGAATTACACTCTCCTTATAGGAACAGGAGCCTCGAAACTAATGAGAAATTAAAAACAAATTAAGAACAAACTGAAGCTGAAGCGCTGTCGTAAAATGATTTGAAACTGATATAAAACTTTCTAGGCTCTAACTTTGTTTGTAATAAGTCCTTGAGGCACCCCAACCATCGGTGTTTAAAAGCAGTGTGTGCATCAAGACCTCTGGAAAGAATTATACATCTGTAGGAACGTAGATCTTTTGTCTTCTGCTAATGTTATTAAAAATAACACCTGTTTCATTTACACCCAATGTTATGTTTCATGTTGTCTAATCTCTAAATTGCCTACAACCCAATGATTTAAGAGCAGACTAAGAATAATTTGGCCTCAGAATTATGGAAAAATCAAGAAAAGCCAGCTTGAACCTCAATTTTACTGGTTCTTATATAGAAGAAAGAGTGTATAATGGGCCACATATGAAGCGACCTTCAACTCTCGACCAATGATCCACTGGAATTGCGTGCTAGCAACACAGTTTGACCCATGACCTGCTGGTTTATACCATTCATATCGTGAAAGAGAATTCATGAAAAGTCTCCAGTTAAATTCATAGATAATCAGCCTCTAATTTCAACTACGGTTTATACCACGAAAGAAGGACGTGGTTTTCTGAGGAACGTATGAAGTGAAATGTCTTGAAGACAAGAAGGTACACATTGCCCACATAGCTATGATTTTATGCAAGAGGTTATGAGCAGCACTCACCTTCTACGCTCTCTACAAGGTAATTTCGGCATTTCTCTTTCCAGAATTGATTCATAATCATTTATGAATCTGTAATGAGACAGGAAGATTTTATATAACGTCTTCAAAGTCTACCTGAAGTTGTTAGGTATAAAGTATATTCATTGACGGGGGTACACTGATAAATAGCTCTAAAAGTTTAGGGATTGTCGTCAATTGTGTTTGTTTGAAAATAAATGGAAGGGGAATCCGATTAGTTGGGTGTTATTTTTCAACGTACCGTATTAGTTGAACTATTTTTATAAACAAATGCTATTATATTTATCAATGAATCTGAAGAAAGGGATTTGCTAGTCATGCATTATCATCTCGCAAACAGTTGAACATATGTAATTATGGTTAAATTCCAAATCAATTTTATCTATCAAACGTTATATTCACTCTTTTCCCGTAAATAATTAAGGTGCATTTTGTAAAATAATGTAATAGTTGAATTATATTTTTAAATAATTACTATCTTTACTGAATCTGAGGAAAGGAGTTTACTATTAATGCATAAGGTAAACTCGTGACCGTATTCGATTGCAGCCAAATATCCAATCACTCTTATCAATCAAAACGTTCTGTTTACCCCATTCCCTATACACGTTTTTTTTATAAGAAAAACACTTTTTCCTGAGGCTCAATTTTCTTAACTTTTGACGAATTTGAGGCTGAGATTTTCTTACGATTTTCTTAACTTTTGCAGGAATAAACGGGCTGAAACAGGCTACTCTGTATTTGTTGGGCCACCATAAGTGGTGATCTTTGTACGAGAGTTTGCAAAAATGAGCCAATATCAATTTCTAGCATGTAAAGAAGATAAACTGTGATTCTCTTAGCGTTTTCTTGAACTTGAGCCTTGTGATTTTCTTAGGATTTTCTTAAGATTTTGGCCATTTGAGCCTCATTTTCTTATAAACTTTTTTCTTATAAAAAAACACGTGTACTTGGTTTGTTTGCTATAGCATTCGAAACCCAGAGCAGTCACGGTGCTTCGAAAATGTTTGGCCTTATAGCCTTTCAACATATGCCCCCGTATTTTTGCTGTATTGTCTTTGGAACAAAAGTGCGTAGATGCCATCAAAATTGCTCGCGTGAAACGGTGAAACAGAGCTGCAATTTGCTGTTTGGCAACGCGCTTTGTCATACAGTTGCGTGGTGTCCAGGCACTTCCAGGTGCAGCTCGCTTACTTACTTACTGAGGTGCCATCTCCAGCCGGACGTGAGCAACCATGGAACGTCAGAGGCATCTATCCCGCATCATTCTTCTCAATTCGACCATTGAATGGTTTCTTCCACTGATCTCAATCAAACTATATGTATAGCTTTCCTTTGGCGGCCTCTTCATCTTCTCCCATTCATCATAGCTATCATGCATAGGCTTTCCAATCCATCTTTTCGTTCCATGTGACCCGCAAAACACCCAGGTGTAGCATAACATGATAATAATCACAATAATCTGAAATTTTTTTAAGTTGATTTTTACATAGCTTGTATAACTAAGCTAATTATTACCAACTATTTACCACTGAAATATTAATACTATGGTTTTTAGAAGAAGAAATAAAAATAATTGGGATGCGGATTGCTATAATAGAATATTTCTAACACAAACAGAATGCCTTATACGAAGAAATTGGACGTGGGTCAAAATGGTATGGCTTACGAAACTTTTCTGCCTCTTGACCCTGGTCCCCTCACTTCCTGGTGGTTGGCACTGCCACTGATGCAAATTCATTAATGTATAAAATTTCTTAGCGTCTCTTTACTTGTGTGTACTACTTCTATCCATTGTTGAAAATATGCGTCACTTTGCTGTCTACTTGTGAAAATTATGGAAATGCTGATATCAATTTATCTGTCACCGATGTTATTGCTATGTTTGATCTTTTTCTTATGTTCGCCAGAGCTACTACGCTACAACCTTTATTTTGAAAGTGAATAATATAAGTTTTAGTGTGATGTAATACCCTGGTGGGCGTTACCTTGGTTGGGATTCTGGAGCTCATCGGATGATGAAAACGAGGTATTTGCAAGATGTTCGATTTGTTGGTAAGATCTGATGCCTATGCACTATAAGTAGACGTTATATTATTTAATAGGAAATCCGGAAATTTCGCCAAGGAAGAGATGCCTCAGATACGGCTAAAGCATGTAGTGTCATTCACGAGTGAAGACCCGGTATGTTTTTTTATAAGAAACTTTGTAGGTTGTATGGTTAGATCGTAAGGTACACCAACTGCTCCCACATAGCCGGCAGTCTGGAATCCGTCAATCGGAGACTTGGGGCGTCATAGATCTCGGGCAATGGCTTGTTTCAGACAACTATGGAAATGGCAGTGATCTTTGTGTATTTTTATCAGTCTGGGAGGATATTAAGAATATGGGTCTACAGTCGAAATTGCATATGAACTATAGGCTATACCATTTGGAAGTACTCATTGCGTACATCAAGATTATGCAACAAAATCTGTAAATAAAATTGTAGCATTGCGTATGGGAGAGAAATTATAACGAGAAACACTCAAAGTTTTGCGTACCAGCCCCTCACGACTGCAGTGGCTAGAGCTAGAAGTGTGATCATGTAAGTTGTAGTAGGAATGATTCTTCCATATATTTTGTTGTAGGGGACTCAACACCATAGTATTTGAAACACACGCAATCTAGGACTGACCCTAGCCCTGTGCTGTGCTGCCCTGTCCCCAGAGAAAATAATTTGTATAATTTTGCTTATATGCAATTTCAACTGCCCAGTGCCTTAACATCCACATTGGTTTGGTGATATTGATCATATGGTGGTATCAGGGGTGGATCTAGTACAACTTGTATGGAGGTGTAGAAGGAGATATGTTTCAACTATGCCCTTTTTTACTCCACAGCCTTGCCCTATGAACATGGATATATCTATTTACAGTTAAGAAATAGCATTTTAATGCCTGGTAGTATCAATATTGATGACTAAAGCATGAGTCTTATTCAGTGGCAACACAGGTGACTATTTAACCAAAGAAAAGAAAGAATGGTGGTTAGGGAGTGAAGCCTCCATGAAAATTGTCAGAATCACACCCTTCTCAATATAGAGAAACACCCATTCTGGAAACAAAACATCAAGTATAACTATGAATGAACCCATTGATATATTCCTGTGAGAAACTTTGATAGTTTTTATACCATTTTTGGACTAATCTTGCTTGTAAACCACAGTTTCACAATGAGGAGTTTGAACACCCTTTTAGCCATTGACCCCATGACCCTACTACAGGTCTTCTTTATACAGTTCTTTAAATGTACATTGGAGGTCCTGGATAAAAAATTTTAGGAGCTTTCAGCCTTTTGTTGAAGAGATTAGCATACCAGCTTACTGGTTTGCCATATGGAGCAGTGATCTTCTGACAAATGGTGAAACATTGAGGGTGTCAAACCCACATACCCCCTGGTAAATCATTCCCTGGATGGTATGGTGTTTTCTACACCCAACAAAATTTAAGCTGGAGTGCAGAAGCTCATTTTTGAGTTAAGGTTGGGTATTTATATTTACTAAAAATCTTCAAATACCTTATAAAGCTATTTATGTTATCATAAACACTTTGGAATATTTCACAATTTCACTCTAAATATGGAATTCTTTGAGGTTCGAACTGAATAGCAGATATAAGACAGAGATTGAAGGTATGGAATACACTTACAATAAGCTCATTATGGGAGAAATCTGTCGCAAGATCTGAGTTTCAATGCAATGTGGCAGTTACTTTTTTAATACCAATCAGTTCAAAAAGTATCCTCAGTAAAATCATCTAGTTTTCTCTTCAAAACTTTGTGCTACTGATTTACTGAATTTTTTCATTTATCCTCCTTGTCACAGTGAATTAGTACATATGATTCTATAGTTACATACATACATATATATATATATATATATATATATATATATATATATATATATATATATATATATATATATATATATATATATATATATATATATATATATATATATATATATATATATATATATATATATATATATATATATATATATATATATATATATATATATATATATATATATATATATATATATATATATATATATATATAGAGAGAGAGAGAGAGAGAGAGAGAGAAAATTCAAGAAATAAAATTACTCCATTTCAAACGTTACGGCACAAGCTTTCATCAGTAATCAACGTTCGTCAGTGTTTACTGATGAAGGCTTGTGCCGAAACATTTGAAATGGAGTAATTTTATTTCTTGAATTCTCTCTATACTTATAAATTACTTGGTTGATAGTAGCTTTTTGACATTTATATATTTATATATATATATATATATATATATATATATATATATATATATATATATATATATATATATATATATATATATATATATATATATATATATATATATATATATATAAATATATAATAACTGAGCTTCTTCTCTTACCTTTTAGAAAAACCCAGCAGATAATTTGTTAAAACCAGAAGACTATTACAAGTGGCAATGTGCTACCTCAGGTGAAAGTAGATGTGTGGTAGAGATACAGGCAAGGGTTTTGTTTATTTTTGAGTCTTGAACTAGCAATGCCCGTGCCTTAATAGAGTTCTTTGTCACCATTACAAAGTTACACACACAAAAAAACACTCACACACACACACACACACACACACACACACACACACACACACACACACACACACACACACACACACACACACACACACACACACACACACACACACACACACACACACACACACACACACACACACACACACACACACACACATACACAGAGCACAGAGACACAGAGCACAGAGACACAGAGACACAGAGACACGCATATGCATGTGTGTACCTACATGTATGGATATGGGCCTTTCAATGAATAAACTACACACATGCTGTCAATTGCACATGTGGGCTCATTTGCAAGATATTGATAAAAATTCTAAGCAGTTGGAAAGAATGTTTAATGATCCATAAATGAGCAATATATATTATGTTCCTGTGCCCCGGCCAATGCAGTATATTAGCTATCATCTCTACTACCCTTTCTTGACCTTTCGGTTTGTCTTTAGGAGACATTCCCTTTTTATGAACTTGATAAGCATGTTGCTCTTCTTTTCTTTAAGAAGAACTCAAATTCTCTCTGTGATCTGCTATAAACAATGCTACCTCTTTTCTACCAACAATGAAGTTTTTATAAAAAGTGTTAAACTTGTTTCTTTTTCTGTCATAATTTTTTGATACAATTTTGATGCAAAAGAACTCAAGGAAACATTGCCTGTGTAATACTTCCTATTTTTTTCTTGTTTTCTTTTGGAACCTTTGTATCGGTCATTAAGTACAGGAGCACTCTGCGACCATACTTTCAGGGTAGCTAGTAAGGACTTAATTCAGGGTATGATAGAAACTGCATTTTGCAACACCCATTGAAGAAAGATACAGAATGATGGAATACCAGGGAGTTTGGGTGGCAATTGCCTTTTCACCATCCAAGCCAGGCTGCACCTGATGAAGTCAATTTTGAATTCGCTCAAAATCAAATGCAAAAATTGTGAAAGATTAAAGTATGTTAAGGATTATGGAATGGTTATCTTTTTGGCACCAGTGAAATCATTTGATTGTGAATCATTTTAGCAGCTAGACAGCTAATTGTGAGAGCCTCAATCAGTATTTACATTTATCTTTTTGATATGGCCTGAATGCACTATAAATACAGTGCATGAGGTGTGCATGGCCTATGCTGGCATGTGAGCACTCATATCTCATTGAGAGGCCTGCTGCAGCAGTCTAATTTTCATGAATTCTTACTTAGTACTTTAAAGGAAGAAACTGTCGCGGCAAGAAACTGTCGCGAAAAGTCACGAATGATTTGAATTTTTTGTGTGTAAACTGCCGCGGGAATTAACTGTCGCGAACGCTGGAAAATGTAATTTTCGCGGGAATTAACTGTCGCGAATTGCTGGATGAGTAACATTTTTTGGTTTCTTCTTTCCACGAAAGCCGAATCTTAAACAGAACCAAATAAAACTTTACGACAATTAAAAATGTGTGAGCTCACTGATACTTTAAACCAGAATATTTGCAATCAAAAAAGGATATCACAATCTGATTACGAGAGTCCGTTAGGTAGAAAAATGAAGCTTTTAAAATCACGAAAAACAATTGCAACGGTACACGCTTTTTATAAGTAGATTTGGCTCCAGTTTCAGCTTGGCGTTTCATTTCTTAAGCTTTGTTGAACTTTTAGCCTGCTTCGTTTCATATGTTGTTCTTATTGTTTGGGAAAATCTCAGCCTGGTGTTTCTTATAAAGGTTGCTCTTATGAAAAAAGCGTGTACACGTCTATGAAACAAGAACAAATGGTCATTCCGCGGCTCGTGAGATAGTGATTGAGCAGCAATTTCTTCAGTGCCTGACGGATCCACACAATTTTTAAAAAATTCAAGAATTGTGTTGAAATTTCCCTGAAAAATGTAAAATTCGCGGGAATTAACTGTCGCGAAAGGGCCAAAAACGATCTTTCGCGGAAGAAACTGTTGCGAAAGTCGCGAGATTTATCTCGCGACAGTTAATTCCCGCGACAGTTTCTTCCCGCGACAGTTTCTTCCCGCGACAGTTTCTTCCTTTAAAGTACATTATACTGCATTGTGCTATACTTTTATCAGCTGACATTGCTATCCATATGCTCTTATATGACTTCTTTTCTGTTTTCTTTTTCAGTTTGAAAAAGCTTCACAGATACATTCAATTGATATTGGTAAGTTCTTATTATTGTAGTGTATGACTTCTTGCAGCTTTTTATGAGGTACAAAGACTTGCTTCATATCATACATGGTCCTTGTTTCAACCAGAATCAAGATGGAAAATAGTTGTGAGTCAGGCTTTACTCAGAATTCCGCATGGATTGCTATGTTGATCACTGAAATTCTTGGAGTCATCGGTATACATTCTTAGAAGGAGTGTGAAACAGAACCCCTAAATTAGTCAAGGAGCTGGGTTTTTAGAGCACCATTGGTTTGCTCAGTGCAAGGCCTGTGTGAATTGTGAGCTATAGTGCCACAGATGATGTATAAATGAACTTGCATCTCTTTGATGGGTTGGGATAAGAATGGGCAAAGGAAGGTAAACTGTAAGTCACGTGGTCAGTTGTATTTTACATTGAAAACCAAATAAAAATTGGAGCTTCATATAAGCACAGTCATGTTTATTAGTTTATCCAATATATTGAAACTTCTTGCCACTATTTCCACTTTAATTTGGTGCACTTATCAATTATAAATTGTGTCATGCTAGAATTGAATTTTTGTTTTAAGGAAACAATGGTGCTGCTTTTGTGGAGATATTAGTTGGTAGGTCATCATGGGGTCCTGCAGAGGAGTACAAGGTGTGTGTCATGCTACCCATTACCACTATGGATAATCTCTTGTAGTTAACAAGAAAATTTGTTATTTTTTGTATATTATTTGAATTAACCGATCAGTGGTCTATGAAGTATTGTTTTTGACAGAAAGTGAGACATTTTATTGCCAGATTTTAAGAAAAATGCTTTTTGGTTTTATCAATATGATTTGAAATTTTGATAATAAAGATGTCTGCAACCTGGCTCAGCTCACTGACAAATCATTCATATCATATTCTCAGCAATGTATCTGTAATGATTTCCCACCAGTTGGGGTAAATTAAGTTAACCACAGCTTGTGCACCTTAATCATACAGGTCAGCATTCCCACCTCTCATATCCTCTCTTGAAAACTTCATATCACGCAAATTTAGTAGAAACGTTTTTTAAAAGATTCTTACCCTCCCAGCTCATTACATTATACTGGTTCCTCATCAATCTAACTAGAGTCCAGTCCCCATGTGTAAGTCGTGCTCCTGTGCCACTTTTTTCTATCTGGACAAAGTCAATTTAAAGCCATTCACCTCATTGGTTATCCAATGCTCACCAATAGCCACCAATATCTTGCTCATAGACACTTCGCTGCAGTTCTTCCTCATTTCTACCGATATTGCCTTGAACTTTGCTGTCATGAGCTCAGAGGAATATTGCCAAGGAAAAGGCTCAATATCTTAGGAAGCTGAACGTCCTCCAACCAAGGCTACTATTCCAGGCATTCATTTTTGTCCCCTCTCCCACTGTGTGTATAGTATCCTATGCTTCATTCTTCGCCCCTAAACTTCTGTCCTCTAGAACAATGTTAATCAATCTATACTACCCCATTCTCACGATCCTCTCGACGATTTTTTTGGTGATACTTTCCTAGTTATATCTCTAGCTGCTAGCAGCTATTCTTTGTCTAGCGCTCGGGGAATTTTCATATTTAATTCCTATCAAAACAAAACTAATATAAAGTCAATTGTGATAAATGGCCGATGGAGATACTGATAACTCGTAAATTAACCAATGAGAGCACTTGAAGACCATTGTTCTTTTCACTGGCTTTTCATAATACCATTTATTTCATTAGATGTATATTTATCGCTTCCGAAGTACTTGATATCAGTTTGAAGCCTCCTGCTACCTGCATAGATTTTCCATATTTCAACTATGTTAATATTAATAATTTATATGTTTCTTTCGTGTTTTGTTCGCGGAAATCCGGGTGGGGGTGGATTACTGCCCGGCATTTCTGCCATGTTTGAATATTTCATCAGCTGTTCATGATTATTCCATTTCATGTTTTGTCTTTTCGTGCTTGAGATGCCTTACTTTCGTGTGTGATGGTAGTGAGATTGATCATCCTTCTCCAGGTTCTATTAGTTGCCTCCTCTTTCATGTCACCTGTGGAGAGCAAATCTGGAACATCGGCATTTAGAGTTCGTATGTTTGGTAAGACTGTTATTCTTTGTTCCTTCTTATCTGTTACTAGATCATATACATTGAACACAGCAAATTGCAAAAAATATAGCGCGGAAAAGCTTGCAGCGAATTTTCAGACTGTAACTTGTACCCAGGGATGCCAGAAACGTTGCAGCCTGCAGAAATTCAGAGTGTAGGGAGACTTATGCCTCAACTTCGTGCCCTTTTATCCGCCTCGTCCTGCATGGCTATATATATATATATATATATATATATATATATATATATATATATATATATATATATATATATATATATATATATATATATATATATATATATATATATATATATATATATATATATATATATATATATATATATATATATATGTATAGTAGATCGTTCTGCTTTCTTTGTTGATAGGACCTGAGAAATTAAATAAGAATATTGCAGCTGAAAGGTGGGACAGAGTGAAAATTGTATGCACACAACCATACAATAAGGTGATAAGCTTAATGTCATAGCTGTTTCTTTATGCTCTTGTCCAGTTAGGTCTATAAAAGTTTTATCCTCCTTCTTGTCTTCTTTATTCAATTTATGGAAGCTTCAGTTTATGGTGGATGAGATAATAACTTACTTGAAAACAGTCAGAGAACATTCTGAAGCATGATTGACATCGCTCCAGTATGCCTAAGACAATCTTTTACTCAATTCTTTGATGTAAATTGGTACAATATAATATCAGCAAAATATTGCAAAGAACAGGAGCACCTGAAATATTAGGACAGTCAAAGCAAAGGTCATCAACGTATTGAATGTGTTATTAACAGCAGCAGTTCAGCTGAACAGCCTCCTTAAGTAGAGTGTTTGCTTACTTAGTGTAGCTCTTATTTCTCATGATAGTACAGTTAAGTCAGCACTATGAGAATCAAGCGCAGAACGGTCCCTCTCTCTCATTCATAATCGTTCAGATATCTTCGAGGATGAGCGTGATTATCAGTGAGTTACAGTGGACGGTGCCATCCTGAAAGTGCTGGAAACTGGGCCGCACTTGTTAGAATAGAATGGCCACGTTATAAATACAAATGTCACACACATAACTACACATATAAAAATAGAGAAGCTGTGTAGGAGGAGAATCTAAAAAATGAATTCATCGAGTGATTGCATCTTTTAGTTGTTATAATGAACGAACAATGAAATTCTGCATATGTAGACACTCAGGTTATATAGCCATGCCTAACTTTTTGTAAAACAAAGTTGTAGCAAGATAGTTTGATTTGTTGACAATGTCGGAAACATGGAAATATAAAAATTCTGGTTGGTTATAACAGCAAAAATTTTGCGTTGTAAAATTGTAACGCAGTTGTTTACATTATTAAGAATTCCCTGAACCCAACTGCGCTGCATTGTTACCTATAATTCCCATAATTGTTATTGTCACTGTATGGACTGATCGCATGGATGTTGCTGTGATGCATTGTTAAGAATAATAGGTTTCATAGTTTTTTGGTTTGGGTTTTGCTTTCTAGACCGATTGCTATGGTTTGTCATTTGTGAAGTTTCATTCACCTCCAGAAGATGAGAATGAAGAAGAGAAAGATGTGGCTATAAAAACTGTATGCATTACATTCCTTTCGATATTGTATCACATCAGCTTTCTTCCGTAGGTAACGCTAGTCTAATCATTATATACTGCCTCCTTGAACTGTATGTGTATGTGCATACATAACATACATAAATAAATAAATATATAAATATATTTAAATAAATATATATATTTAAATATATAAATATATATATATATATATATATATATATATATATATATATATTTACATATATATATTTACATATATATATTTTTACATATATATATTTACATATATATATTTACATATATATATATTTACATATTTATATATATAGACATAGTAGCCTTGAATGTACACCGATAGCAACCTTGAATGAATAGTATTTTATATGTTGGTGTATGGGTGCTATCAACTTCTTTGCCACTCTAGCTGGAATTACCCTGTCCACCACTGTATATTATATTTGTATATATTTTCTCTTAGGGGAATTTCAAGAACAGAATTGGAAAGTTCACTCTCAAGGATGAATCTGATGATGATGAAATACAAATTGGATCTTACTTCGCAAGAAAACTGACGCATAGTACGCCACCTTCGGTGGCTGCATCGGCCCGAGATGCCTCATCATCATTGAGACTAAGTGCGGTGAAGTCAACATCGACTAAGCCTTCGGCATCTATTTTACCATCTCTCAAAAGTAAAAGTCATGCAGCTTCAGTAGATGCGAACGAGCGTTCCTCTTCACGTCCTGAGCAAGTACCAAAGAATTTAAAAGATCCTAACAAGGAGAAGCATGATAGTTCAGTGTTGCCTTCAAGCAACATAAAACAGACAAAGGCAGTTGACAATAAGAACGATGAGTTTATGAGAAAAAGCACTAAACAAGAGGTGGGTGTGCATCAGAGTTCTATGCATTCTTTCATGTATCAATATGCTGAAGAACAGTTAGCAGGCTTTTTATGGGGAAGTTTCCTTTTGATCAGAGTATATCGTCAGTACTGTAAAGGCTACTTACTCCTTTCCTGCTGCGCATAGTAAGCAGAAGTGCTCTGTATAACTTTTGAGACTTTTTACTAATGTTAGTGTAACATGTCTGTAAAGAAGTTTCTTAGTTATTTTACAATACATGGAGCACACTTTTATCAGAATTGTATTGCCTCAAAACGCAGTATGGCACACTTTGAATACATCATTTATTTGTATTAAGCCACTGAGTTTACTTCAAACGTTAGCGTAGAAGGTATAGCACCAACTTACTGATATGAATGCCAATTCTCAAAGCGCAGTATGGCACACTTTGAATACATGATTTATTTTTGTTAAGCCACTGAGTGTAAAGTCGGTAAGCGCATCTTCAGTTGAGTCAGAACGGTTACTTCAAACGTTAGCATAAAAGGTATAGCACCAAATTAATGCCATTGTTTTCCTTTTGAAGCAGGTAGTATCATTAAGCTTTAGTTTTGAAATTTTAGGACCTACTTACTCACCTTGATCATTGGTAGAATTCTCTTGTGCAATGGTTTATGTGCTTTGTTTTTGTCACAAATTATAATCCTCATATATAGCTTTGGCTCTTATAATGAGGTTGGTTAACATTAAATAATGATTTCATTGTCTATACAAAACAGGGGTATATATATGAAAGATGTCTAGAAAGTGACCTATAGTTCATATTTTAGAAGCTATAACTTAGCACCATACATAAATGAGTGAATCGTAAACTCGTTCATTTTTTAGATGTTTTATGTGGTTTTCCTAATTAGGCATTGAATTATTAACAATTGGACGACTCATTGCAGTGCTACACCGTTTGGTAAACATTAGTTTTTGCATTTCTATATAGTTTCTGAAGCTTAATTATATTTTTTCTAGGGAACCAAGCGCAAAATCGAAGAATCAAGGGTATTGACTGATGTCAACGAACAGGTATTGCTACCATTGTCCCTGCCACAGAATTTTACGCTCTAATTTAGTGTTTCCAAACCCATACCGATCAATTTTTCTGCATGTCACATGATGTTGCCTTCATAGATAGATTGTACGAAAACACATTTGCGTTAAATACTCGTTGAGACAATCAGGTGAAACTGAACTTTTTTCATGGCACACTGATGATCTCTCACGGCAGACTAACTTGCCGCGGCACAGTAGTTCGTAAACACTGCCCTATCTTTCACATTTGTCTAGATTCAAAGGGATCTGCCTTTACTGTCTCGTTTACTGTTTCAGAACCTATGTTTGTACGCGAGTTATTATCTTCGGCCAGATTTTAGCGGACCTGTGAAAAACAGATCGTATTGCGATAGTTCTTGTTGAAAAAAGTATTGTTGAAACGCTTGTTAGCAATGGAAGCAAGAAATATAGTACAGTAATAGCCCGCGTATAAGAACCAGGGTTTTAAGAAACTGCTAGGCTAAAATTTCATTTCAAGTCTCCTGCACATAAGAACCTATTTACATTAAAATTTATGCTAATTTCTAATCGGTGGGTTTCTGTAAAAGTGTATTAGTAGAAACTGCTTGATTAAGACAATCAGCCATTTGAAAGTAACTTAATGTAGCTTTTTAACTTTCAAGTTCAATGTATAGGATGTTACTGCTATATGTAGAATATTCAGGTAGAATTTGTATAAAAATAAAAGAACCTATTGTAAGAGCCGTGATAGCTTAAATTTGCTTTAAGTACCATTTGAATAAGAACCAATTAAAGCTAAATTAGAAAATTCATGTTCTTATATGCGGGCTTTTACTGTATGCCTGGTTAGAACTTTTTAGATTATAACATTGGCAAGGATTAGGCCCTATCTGCACTTGGCTTTGATGGCGGATTTCAAATGTCAATGCTTTGTTCCCAGTTTATAGCTGAACGCCATGCAATTTGTGAAAGTTTGGGTTGGGACTAGGGGCAGTATGTTTTGCATCCAAAATTCGAATTTAAGAGGAGATAGACCTTAACTCAAATCTAACGAATTCAGATTCCTCAGTTTCTTTAGTTTTGTAATATATGCGACTATTTGCAAAAATTTATTGATAGTTTTGTGCTAAGGTCTATATGTATTATTTGACACATTGGATAGCAAAAAAAGTCTAGTTTGTGTGCACAGGAGACATGGGCGATGCTTGTGTGCCATAATCGGCGGTGTTAGAGAAATAACTAGAGAGGCTGTTCTAGTAACAGGTAGAAATTTCGTTAACTACTCTCAAGTGCCAATTAAACGGGGGGTCCTAATAATCAAGGGGTTGGGAAAAATTATGAATTTTACTAAACGGGGGGTCAGAATAAACGGGGGCTCGAAATTTGAAAAAGAGCTTAAAATCATTATAAAGCACTGGAAAAAACAAAAGCAGTTTGTCATTTTCGCAGGTTGTCATAGCAGCAGCAGATTTTCGGGAGATTTTCTTAGAAGTAGTATGCCATAAAATATAATCATAGAAGTCGTTTTGAGCAAAGTCATTTGACTATGTTTTCATATCACTTGACACATACCTATCAATTGACACTTGTTTTGATATCAATTGACACTTGTTTTAACCGAAACATTCAAATGTTTGAGCGTGAATGGTACTAGTAAAAAAGGGAAATAAAATGAGGAGTTTGAAAACAATTTCATTTTTTTAAAATTAATAAACTAGGGTCCTAACAAGGTCTGGGGAGTTGGAAAAAATCGAAAAATTAATAAGCGAGGGGGACGTTTATTTGGTACCTGAGAGTAATGGCCCAAACTCACTGGTAGTGCCCTACAGTATTTTTACTGTTGATATTTAGTCAAGAATTGACAGTTTTTTATAGCTTTATTCAATTAAAGCTATCTTGTCAAGCTACATATAATGTATCTAACATATTATATGATATCTTTCTTCATCACCAGAAAAGTTTTAATCTTACCTTTAGTGTCAAAGGTTATTTTCAAGTAACTTAGAAGCTATACCCCCTTTCTCAACCACGTAGGAGTCCCACAAGCACCCTCGTTTTCAAGCCCATATCCAATATTGATGTAACATGAATCTTCGAATTAGTCTTATACGGGGGGGGGGGGGGGCTTGCATATAAATATTCTGAATTCTGCCATATAAAAACTCGTTTCTCAATGCTCATTTTGTTCATTATAGAAGAAAAGTAGCCTACATGCAAAGTTGAGCACTGTCGTGATCATCTACTGCGATGGAGCTTTTTCTGAGGGGAGGGTCTATTTAAAATTTTAATTCAATTGAGAGGGGTTTGTTCGAGAGGACCCAGTTTGTGCAGTGCGTAGGTGGCACCACGGGGAACTGGGGAGGCAGGCCTCCCAGTTTTCTCCAAGATCACTTTTTTAATTCGTCCGAATTCGAGTAGAAAGGCTTAAGGATTTGGGAGACTTTTAGCGAGGTATAAGTCATTGTTGTTACGTCATATCATTGCTGTTTTCATAGCTGATTGTCTCCATTTAGTTGCAAATTTTGTTGTCCGTTGTACGAACGGGCGAGGTGCAGTAGGGCATGGTCTGTCAAAATCCCCCATTCTGTGGTGGCTGGCGACGCCCCTGACTTTGAGAATTTACCGTAGCTATTTCTAAACAGGCATGAAGAGTCGCTAATTGGCCCTTTTACTGCTCTTTTGATCTAGTTTCATTTTTGTCGCAGTTTTCTTATTTTTGATTGCAGAAAGGAGATAAGTCAGCGCCCCCTACGAAGAAAGTGAAGAGTATGTTGTGTCATTTTGTATATTTTCATATACTTCAGCCTTAGAATCGATAGATTTATTTAGAAATACTTCTCATGGTAAATGTTTCTATTTTGTTTTGTAGCTACGCAACTATATAATTGCTAGATGTTTTCTGAGTATCCATCTTTATGAAACTCTGGTCTAGACTGTGTTGTCATTTTGCGGTTGCAAGTATTTGTCTATTCACACTTTTATGTCTGCTTTTCCTTTAGGAAATTCATAAATTGCTATTGACTCTAGAGAATTCCAACTGGATTGCTGTTGCAATATTATGCTCGCACTAAGACCCATTTTTGGAAGTCATCACACACACACACACACACACACACACACACGCACACACACACACACACACACACACACACACACACACACACACACACACACACACACACACACACACACACACACACACACACACACACACACACACACACACACACACACACACACACACACACACACACACACACATATCCCCATCACCCCATTACCCCATCACCCCCATCACCCCATCACCCCATCACCCCATCACCCCATCACCTTTGCCATCTACATCATCACTAGTGCTACTTTACCAAGTATCAGCAATTTAACACCGTTTAGTATGTTGAAGTATTGGGATATTTTTGAGGTTATGAGTAAACCTCAAACATAATTCTATATAGTAGTATTCTGCTCTCATCGTTTGGAAAAAGCAAGGAACAAATATTGGAAATCTTCCTCAGTCAGAAGCTGCTACATAGGAATATATTTGCATTTATGAGTTGTTATTTTCATTATGATATGATCATCCAATCAAATTTGTGGCCTGAGATATGTTTTTCATTATGTGAATGTACAGTTTATGACGTAAAGCTTTTGTGCCTATAACTTTAATGGATAACAACAAGCTCAATAGTTATCTTTGTAAATTAGGTGAAGTGCCTTGTCCTAGATGAGTTGACCCCAAACTTTTCAAATCATTTTAGATCGCGGTCCCCTACAACATTCTCTTTCGTGTCAGGGTCCCTTGTGGGGATAAATATATGTTATTGCAAATATATTTTTTACCGAACACAAGTATAAACAGTGATGTAGGTTAATAAAACGAGTCGAACAAGCGACGGAACCTTTCGCGGTCCCTTGAAATCCTTCTCGGTCCCTCTGAACCTTTTCGCGGTTCCTTGATATCCTTCTCGGTCCCTCTGAACCCTTTCGCAGTCCTACAGGGAATGGCAGACGTCGGTTTGGGCACTATTGGCATAGTTTGATATCTCAATTTCTAGTCTGGTTTCCATATAATCGTTGGATCACCGTGAATGACGTTAGCAATCGCAACGATTAGGATCGCAGGGATAGAAAAGTGTTCTATTCCAGCGATCTTTGATCTTTGCGATCGCCAGGATCGTCTGTGTTTGTTTTCCATAAGGTAGCTGAGATCGTCTGAGTCCGTCACAGCAATCCAAATGACCCTAACGATTATATGGAAGCCAGGCGTATCTGTTGTTTGTGTCATCCTTTATTTGTTTTCAAAGACATATTGCTCTACATTTAAAACAAGATATTAAATCTGGGGCATGTATGCTTTATGTATACTAGAATGCCTATATATAGTAGACATGTCATGGAATCATGGTTTCAGTCTTATTGCTTGTTGTGTATGATAGCGGGTGTTGTCATTCAGTGTTGAAATGATTTTTTTGTCGCCTGGATTGTTTCTAGGAAAGAGCAAGAACCGAAAGTTGCCATTTCATAGAATCATGGTGAGGTCCTTGAACAGTTCCTTCGGCATTTCCATTGCTATTGTTACCCTTTTTCAGAAGTGCGGAAATTATTTCAACTCATGTTGCCCAGCATTCCCATCTATCGCATTCCGTCTTCCTCCTGTTGCATGTTTCTTTACTTATTCTATTTTGCGACTTTTGCGTTGCTTCTCTAAGCTTTGCAGTTTTTATCGAATAGTCATCTAGGTTCATAGGTCTGTTGTCAACGAAATTCTGTAAGATACATTTGTAGAAAGTGACGCAAACTTAGATGCACATTATTATCATCCAAAAGTATGGAACCTCGGTAATCTTCAGGATGTCTGATTAAGCCACCCCGCTCTTATTCACTACTTAACCTCTAATACCGATGTTAAGTGTTATGTTAGTGCTCATTAAGAGTTCGGTAGCTATTTTATCACCAGTAAGGTTTGTAATCATTTTTTTAGAGAAACGTCTCGTTTGTATTGAGTGGATACAAGAACCCTCAAAGAAGCAACCTTCGACAACAAGCGATATCAATGGGAGCCGAGTACCACCCAGATTGGGGACCTGGGTGTACACACCTCATGTAAATACGTTTCCTTTTTTGGTGTGAATTTCTTGTCAAGACTTCGCCACAAATCTAGGCTGTTGCAAATCTTTCTCCAATAATGGCAGAAACCTGAATTTCACAAACAGGTATACTTAAAATCATAGAGCTCCATTCTTAGAATATAGAATTGTAATACTATATGCCCCCCGTGTGGGCGTCGCAATGCCTATAACGGAAATTTAGATGCCCCTCCCTCCCTTTTTGAGGCGTTGCGTAAAGGGTGAATGATCCCTTACTCGTATATGTATAGGCCGTAGGGTTGGTATGGCATATCATACTCTCTGCGGTATCGTTTATGTACTTTGTGTTTTTTATTTCTTGTACCTTGTAAGAGATAGAATTATATAAAAAATTGTAACACTAAAGCGAAATTGAAGATATTTCTCCCCATTTAGAGAATAGTGATTTCTTGCGATTTAAATTTTGCACGTTGCACTGCAGCTGTAACAGAAAATGTTGCAATCTCGACGGCATTTAGAGCACATGGTATCCATGAGGGCAATGTTAATTTCATCAGCCTACTTTTGTGTTATTATAAACATCTGCTTTTTACAATTTACAGATGTGCCTTCAAAAATACGCCCAAATACAATCAAGTCTTAGGTTTGTTCGTAAAAATCTTTCAGCTATATTTCCCTGTTTTTTTATCCGCTATTTGAATATTTTTGTGTTTGTTTATTAATTTTTATACCTTGTTTCCAGTATTTATTTTGAAACTAGATTTTTACTGACAGTAATTTCTATCTAGAACAAGCAAAAGACGACTTTTTTGGCTTTGACAGTGTCAAACCCTTTCCTACAATGGGGTGTAGGAGTGTCACACCCCATTAGACAAAACTTCTGTCGGAAAATACCCAAGAATTGCCATTTCGATTGGCAGATTGTAATGCCATTTAATTTTGTATATTCTATGAGCCCAAGAGGGAGAATGAGGCACTAGGGTTAAGCAAACAGCTCTTGAATTTGCTACTCTTACAGATTTATACAATTTCACTATAAATCTAATACATACTACTTTAAAAATCTAAGCAGATATTCATAAATGATGGGGGCTACGCCCGCTTTGTCGGCAAATTGCAGGCTCCATTCCCAAAAGACAGTTTCTACAGCTCTGGATAGAGCCCTGGACAAAGTCCACACGTTTGATGTGATACCGGGGGACATTTCAAAGAACTTCGATACATGCAAGGCACTGTGATTTCAGTTCCATTACATGGACAAAGGTGAACTGAAACTGAAAATGCGTAGGGGGGGGGGGATAGGCGCGGAGACGATTAGGTTTCCATATGGAATTGTCACGTGCCTTTCTGTTGACATAATGGTAACTAAGCCTCCTGGCAGTCACATGTATATGCCTTTTATACGTAAAAACAAATAAATAGAAAGTATTTTCAACATTACACCGTAATTGTAAGCAAGATTGAACATGCATGGACAGGTATATTCACACACAGGGGAAGCTCAGCACTCTTTAAGACTTCTGGGGGTCCTGAGCCACTGCACCCTTACCCCCTCTACTCTTCACCTATCCCCTACTCTCCAGTCCGGAATAGAAGGGGGGTGGCAATAAGCGGGGGAGGGTTGGAAAAAAGTCTCAAAGTAAATAAGCGGGGGGGGTTGCAATAAGCGGGGGGGGTGGAAAAGCTCCAAGGTGAATGCCTATGGGGTGGGCTGTTATTAATGGATGTGGACAGAAGACCAACATATGCACTGGATAAAAAACTTTTTAACTTTTTGAAAAACAATTTATTGCGTTTATTACATATTTCTAGCATGCTAAAAATGTGTCTATAATCGGCGTTCAGAATGACATCATCATTGGCACAATTGTCGGCTGAGTTTTCAGTGCTTCTTGCAGCAATTACGCATTTCACGATAGTGTTACGAAAAGGAGGCTCATCGCCAGTTTGCACAGATTGAGGAATGACGTTATAACTATTTCAAAATTAAATCGCAACTGCTGGTGCAATAATTGCATCAGAAACCCGTAGGAAGAACCAGATTGGACAATTTACTGTTAATTCGTATTTTTAGTTCATTTCGTAATCTATTAGCTGTGAGTTATAAAAGGCGTAGTTTTAGAGGTAGATAAGAGTCTTTTTGGTTAGAGAGAAGTAGACGTTCTGCCAAGCTGGTATTATTTTTTAGAAACTCTGATAGTATAGCGTAGGGCACATCAAGATTGACCCGTTGAATTCAAGAGAAGGTCCTTGCCGATAGATTCTTGTATCAAGCCTTCAGGTCGTAAGTTTTATTCTTATTCGTAAATAGAACGTTGAAATATCGTACAGACTTTTAAGAAATTGTTGCCCTAAGAACTCACAGTTGAGCCCCTTCATAAAAGATAGGCTTAACAAGTGGTGCCCCGTGTGAGGATAAAAGCTGAAGAAATTGAATGGTTATAGACAATTTGTATAGTTTTTATGCTGATATTGACGTATATGTAGAGACGTAAACTGTGTTTGAAAGTTCGTCAAGTGACACATCCGAAGAGAAGGGAACAGACCGTGCGAGTAGAAAATAGAGAATTTTAAAAGAAAAGTCGTGTAACTCATCAGAAACTGTGTGTAATATCTACGGAAAGCTACAAATTGGTTTAAGACTTACAGTTTATTTCTTTGCGAGTTCGATTGCTTTCGATTGCATCATCACACGCAATCCTGCCGACGCACGTACTGTTTGAAATTGTAGTTTCATAAAAGTGTTAATTCAAAATGTCGCTTGACCAAGCTCAGCAACCATTAGTACTTGAATTGCAAAATCAAATGTCAGCCATGCAAGCAGCTTTAGAAGGTAATTCCCAAGCTAGTCTTTTTAAGCCCAAAATGTTTAACGGGTTTCCAACGGAAGATGTAAACGAGTGGCTTCTACAGTTCGAGCGCTACTCCAAATTTTATGGATGGTCCAACTCTAAGAAGTTAAATGCATTGTCCTTGCTGTTAGGAGGTTCTGCGTCGGCTTGGTTTCAAACTTTGCCTAACGAGACAACTTCCGATTTTAACGAATTAGTGGGAGAACTGAAAACGCGATTTGGATCTCAGAATCTAGAATTTTTCTTTCGACAAGAGTTGTACTCTCGAAAACAGGGTCAAAACGAACCGCTTGCTCTGTATACGGAAGACATCATTAAGAAATCTCAGCGTCTTTCTTTGTCCGATAAAGATATGATGAACATTTTTGTGAACGGCCTAAACGATGCTATTAAAACTCACGTACTCCTTAACCAACCAAAAACATTTGCCGAGGCAGAAAACCTTGCGCGTTTACGTGATTCAGTGTCAAAAACCAGTGCTCATACTTTTCCTCTAGCACCTCCATCAGTACCAGCTCAGGAACAGCGCATAAAAGAGCTTGAAGGCCAGGTAAATCTCTTGTTTTCCCTTGCAAACAAAACTCCCCATCAGGATGCTGCCCAGTTAGATGCCCTAAGTGCAAACAATACCATTGTAACCCCGTCTCAAGCTGCTAATCCTTCCGGTGACTTCCAGGGTCTGAGACATGAAATAATAGCTGCCATTCAGACAGGTTTTAGACAAGAGGCACGAAGAAGTAACCATGGAAACAATCAACATAATTGGAAAGCAACAAACACTTTTGCTAGGGGTAGAAATATCCGCACGAGCGATGGGCGGCCCATTTGTAATGCGTGTAATCGCGTAGGTCACGTGGCCCGTTATTGCTGGGATGTTCCACAAAGAACTCAGCAGCCCCCGTTCCGTGGAGGTTCCCGTAGTTTTGCAGGCCAACATGCACAGTCCCAATACCAGCAGCCGCAAAATCGTAATGATGCTTCTTTAAACGGCACAGGGCCCTCTCAATGGGGACAGTGAGGGCCCACCAGCCATTCCCGAGAAACCAAAAAGTCCCGCCAGCTTTTACGCAAAGAAATAAAGAAGTCAGTTCATCAATGCCTAGTAACCGAGATATCTCAGAGGTTCAAAAGTTTTCCCAAGGAACCCAAACCGATTTTACGGACGAGAATTTTGCTATTGAACGTGAAGTCAAAAACACAATCAGCCCATCTTTACAAGTACATTCTAAAACATTGCATGCTGTATCGACCCCATCTAATGTCTTGATCTGGGGAACTATTTTAAAGCAGCATTTTAAGCTATTGGTAGATACTGGTGCCGCAGTAACAGTCGTTAGTGAAGGATTTTTTCATGATGTTTTGAGATGTAAATATGCTTTGACGCAGAAACAGCTTTTTGAGAGTATTAAAACCGCAAATGGGGGCACAATACCTGTAACCGGTGCCGTATCTTTTGATCTTTCGATTGGACAATGTGATTATGATTGTAATGCTGTCGTTGTTCCGGACTTGTCGTATAATGTCGTCCTAGGGAGAGATTTTTTACAGAAATATCGCGCAGTAGTGGATGTTGGTAATGAAAAGGTAACGTTTGCCGGAAATGATAGTGTATGTTTTGCTAACGGTGATACTCCCCCGCTGACTGCTGACGTCAGAATAGCAAGAACGTTCGTTATTGATGGTAGTAGTGAAGTTGTTATTCCAGCTGTCTTAACATCATTTCCCTCTGAACCTGCTGTAGGTTTAATAGAAGGAGTACCCAAACTTTCTGATCGTTATCATCTACTTTGCGCATCTACACTTTGCCAGCCCGATAGTGACGGTAAAGTAACCCTGCGGCTGATTAATCCTTCGGATTCTCCCGTGTTGATCCATAAAGGTGCTACCATTGCAAAATTTGAAGAGACAAAAGTCACCGATGACATTATTCCTCTTGATTCAGACCCCTCTGTTTCTGCCATGGACTCCCATGTTAATACTGCATCAGGAATGACTCCTCTGAAATTCAGTTGTTTGCCTAGTCGAAATCTATCCTCTCAAGAAAATCATAAGCTACAAACATTGTTAGACCAATATTCTGATATTTTCGCTAAATCCACCTTAGATTTAGGCCACACAACTATAGTTCAGCATGGGATTGATACAGGTAATGCTATGCCCATCAAACAACAACCATATCGCGTCTCGCACAGCCAGAAGGCCTCTATTGAAAAGCACATTAATGAAATGCTAGATCAAGGCATTATTGAGGTTTCTTCTAGCCCATGGAGCTCTCCAGTTGTACTTGTCAAGAAGAAAGATGGGGGGACCCGTTTTTGCATTGATTATCGGAAACTAAACGCTGTAACCCGTAAGGACAGTTATCCACTCCCAAGAATCGATGATGCTTTAGACTCTCTCGCTGGAGCCAAATATTTTTCAACCTTAGATCTTCAATCGGGTTACCACCAAGTTGCTATGCATCCGGATTCTAAAGAGAAAACTGCATTCATTTCACATGCTGGATTGTACCAGTTTAATGTTCTTAGTTTCGGTTTAACCAATGCTCCCCCACAATTTCAACGACTTATGTCCAGAATATTGCATGGCCTCGAATGGAAGATATGCCTCGTTTACATAGATGACGTCATCATATTTTCATCGTCCTTTTCGGATCATTTATCTCGTTTAAAAACTGTTTTCGATCGATTCCGTGCTGCCAACCTAAAATTAAAGCCATCAAAATGTCATTTCGCTCAAGATTCAGTGAACTATCTTGGATTTATCGTATCTTCGTCGGGCATTGCCCCTGATCCGCAGAAACTCGAGGCTGTTAAGTCTTTTCCTACGCCAAAAACTGTGAAAGAAGTTCGCAGCTTTCTGGGCCTATGTAATTATTATCGTCGTTTTGTCGAAGGGTTCTCGAAGATTGCCTCACCGTTGAATACTTTAACTCGTAAAAACATCTCGTTTGTTTGGACTCCAGATTGCGAAACTGCCTTTTCAGAGCTGAAAAAACGCTTGTGCTCGCCGCCAATTTTAGCATATCCAAATTTCTCTGCGCCATTTCATCTTTATACGGATGCAAGCCAGACTGCATTAGGTTACATTCTTGGTCAGATAGTAGATGGAAAAGAAGTTGTTCTGGCATATGGAGGACGTGAGCTTACTGTAACAGAAAAACGTTATAGCACAACAGAACGTGAAGCGCTGGCAGTAGTTGATGGCATAAAACGATATCAACCATATCTTTCTGGAAAAAGGTTTTTTGTTCACACCGATCATGGGAGTTTGTCGTGGCTGATGAAAGTACGGGATCCAACTGGCAGGCTTGCTCGATGGGCACTACAATTACAACAGTATGATTTTGAAATAATTCATCGTGCCGGTACTCTTAATGGTAATGCAGATGCCCTTTCTCGCCGTTCTTATGCACCCCCGCAACATTTAATCAAGCCTGAATCTATTCCATCGTCTTTAACACGTCCTGTCGCGGTAATTGAGCACCCTTGCCCGCAACCAGACTCACTAGCTAAGCTCCAGCGAGAGGACAGGGACCTCGCTGATATCATCAGATATCTAGAATCCACTCAGTTACCAGCCGACGACTCACAAGCCCGTTCATTGTTACTATCTATCGACGACTTCTATTTAGATGAAAATGAAATTTTGTGTCACCTTTGGAGCCCTGGTAAAAGAAGAGCTCGGTCCTTGTCCAGTCAAGTTGTCATACCTGCCTCTTTGCGCCACGAGATCCTTGTTGCTTGCCACGACGATCCAACTGGTAGTCATTTTGGAATCACAAAAACGTACGAGAAAATTCGGGCGCGTTATTATTGGCCCAACATGTACAAGGATGTTGCCCATTGGTGCAACTCATGTGTCGATTGTGCGATGAAAAAGATTCCTAGGAGGGCACATAAAGCTCCTCTCCTCCCAATTCCAGTGCAAGGAGCGTTTGATCGTATTGCTATGGATGCTCTTGGTCCTTTCCCGCCATCCCACGATGGAAATCGCTATATCATCGTTTTTTCAGACTACTATACTCGCTGGCCGGAGGCTTTTGCTTTGCCATCTATCGAAGCTCCGCGTATCGCTGAATTACTCGTAAACGAAATTGTAGCGCGTCATGGTGCCCCACGCGCCTTGTTATCGGACCGAGGACCTAATTTTATGGCATCTATCGTAAAGGAAGTCTGTAAACTTTTGAACACGCGGCGCTTACACACCACTGCTTATCACCCGCAGACGGACGGCCTAGTGGAACGTTTTAATGGCACACTAGCTGAAGCGCTATCTATGTACGTTAGCACGAATCAGAAGGACTGGGATAAGCATTTACCGTTGGTATTGTTTGCATACCGAGTTTCTCTCAATGCCACTACAGGTGAGTCACCATTCTACTTATTATACGGACGAGAACCACGCCTACCTATTGATGCGGCCCTTATTTTGCCCGATTCAAATGTATCGACATCAGTTGCGCAGCTTCGTGCTAAAATTGTTGAAAACATTGAAAGTGCTCAACAGCTTATTCTCTCGAACACGCAACTGGCTCAACAAAAAATGAAATCGTACTATGATAAGAAGGCTTCACCTGTTCCTTTCGAAGTCGGTAGTCGCGTATGGGTATACACCCCGAAGAAAAAAAAGGGCTTATCAAAAAAACTCCAGCACAATTTTCACGGACCATATCGTATTGTCGCTAAATTGTCGCCCGTTCATTTCAAATTACGCACTCTAGATAATCGTCCAGTTTCAGTTCCAGTGCACGCAAATCGTCTTAAGCCATATTATGACCCGGCTGATCGCCCTATTGAACCGCCGAATGACGACCTTATAACACCGGATCTCCCGGAGTCAGATTTACCGTCGGATAGCTTTGTCTCAGAAGTCTTACCAGATGTTCCTAGCACTCTCTCTGAGGGAAATTCGGTTCCAACTCCATTAAATGTTGACAATACAGAAGACTCAGAGCCGCCGATTACGCGTCCAGAAGATCGATTCCAGCCAGCCATAATTCGCGCTATATAAACTGCCTATGGACATCCGTCCCCAGCTCAAGCCGGGAGGCTTGTCCTAAAAGGGGGGAGTCATGTTACGAAAAGGAGGCTCATCGCCAGTTTGCACAGATTGAGGAATGACGTTATAACTATTTCAAAATTAAATCGCAACTGCTGGTGCAATAATTGCATCAGAAACCCGTAGGAAGAACCAGATTGGACAATTTACTGTTAATTCGTATTTTTAGTTCATTTCGTAATCTATTAGCTGTGAGTTATAAAAGGCGTAGTTTTAGAGGTAGATAAGAGTCTTTTTGGTTAGAGAGAAGTAGACGTTCTGCCAAGCTGGTATTATTTTTTAGAAACTCTGATAGTATAGCGTAGGGCACATCAAGATTGACCCGTTGAATTCAAGAGAAGGTCCTTGCCGATAGATTCTTGTATCAAGCCTTCAGGTCGTAAGTTTTATTCTTATTCGTAAATAGAACGTTGAAATATCGTACAGACTTTTAAGAAATTGTTGCCCTAAGAACTCACAGTTGAGCCCCTTCATAAAAGATAGGCTTAACAATAGCATTTTTTCAGCACAACAAACATTCACAACGAGTTACTTTCTCCGGACAATTCTTGGTCTGGTTGGGAAAATGTCCTCTTGGCTCAAAATTAATAAGCGGGGGGGGTTGCAATAAGAATGTCCTGGTGTGCATTTTTCGAAAAAATAAATAGTCGGGGGGGGGGGCGTCTATTCCGGACTGGAGAGTATCAACTCAGCTCGGATTTTCGAAGTGTTTTAAAAATGTGTCATGTGAGCACAAACAGTTTGAAAGCGAGGAGATGCCAGAATAGAAGCCACAAGTTTTTCAAAGCGCCACGAGATCTTCATGTGAACAGACAACAATTGAACTGAAATCGCAGTGCAACGAGTTTTAGAGCGCTTCAAAATGTCTCCGGTGAATGGGCTTTAAAAGCTGAGAATTTAACATGCTGCTGCTTGTCATGATCGGTCGTAGTAGTGATAACTTCAAACGGATCATCACCTCCAGAGTTACTTATATTTTCATACTTCAAAAAGTGATACAAAATCTGCATCGCAATAAAAAACTTTGGCAAACTATTTGCCAATATAATACATGTATTCCTACTTTCTCAAAATGCAACTATTTTTAATACCATAAATTCACTACTAGGCCCCACGGGGGTTTATTGTTTTCAAGCACTTTAGAGGGGGGTCTTAATAAATTTTTTAAATATGAACAGATTTTCTATGGTGATATGCTATGCATATACCAGGAATCTTCATCAATAACATTGTCATCTTCATTAGTTATTATCATTTCTGTTTGCAGCACGTAGACGTTTGGGCTTGATTTTGATTCGGTTCGGCTTGACTAATGAGCATCATCAATACCACAGAGTTTATGCTCATTATCGACAAAACATATGTTTGGCGTTATTCACATTTTTGAGGGGGACTTAATGGATAGGGGCTTAATAAATTTTTCCTTCTGCAAAGGGGGCGTTATTGGAGAGGGGCTTAATTGAGAGGGGGGCTCAAAAGAGAAATTAAAGCAACCTATGATTAGAAACAGGATTATCTTTTTCACTAATATATACATATATACATTAAAGACTACTGGCACTAAAAATTTTGTCATAGAAGGTAGTTCGGCACAAAATATGCAACTCTAAAAGCACTTTTGAGCATTTTTTAAAAACATCGTGTGTTTATTACAAAATAAATCTATTTAGACAGGGTCCTTTTAGACCAAAAGGTTTATATACACATTTCATTATCCATGGCAAGAGGCAACAAGAAATGCATACTTCTAGTACCTATTTACACCTGCGCATCAGAAGCATTTAGTTTATACTGGCAGGAATCATCAGAAGCAATTTGTTTATACTGGTGGGAATCAAGAGGTATTCGTTACATATAAGTACCCCCGAGAATAACGCGCAGTTCTGAATTTTCCTTGAAAAAAGGCTGGTTGTTTGGAGATGCGTTTTGAGATTTTTGTGTTACTTTTATGCTGTTGGGCGAATTTCTAATGTGATGTAAAACCTTATCATTCCATGAGACTGGACTTTGATCATGTGCTCACTCCTTAGGGGTTGAGCTCAGGGTGCCTTAGTTTTGCACTGAAAATCTGCAAATGGGACTGAACTTTATTGATTGAAGCTGTTATTTCAATATTCCTCTGCATTTGCTAAATACAGTTTAGAATCCACCCGCCCCTCCCCCATATTTCTATTACCCTGATTCTGTTTCTCATTACTAAATATATTCTTCTTTACAGTTTTCAAACGTTGCGATATTAATGTTCACCAGCACTGATGAAGATTAAAGCCTAAGTTCCACGACCAATTTTCTATGACAATTTTCTTTCACAAATTTCCTTGCTCGTGTAGATGGCCAACCAGTTTCATTTGGCAATTTTTTCATTGACAAGTAGATTTGCCCGTGTAAATTAGCAACAAGTTTCTTTGACAAGTTTTTACTGTTGTAACGGCCAGCCGTATTTGAAGGCTAGCCTTACTCTTTGTGTCTCTCTGACTTTGAATTCCACTGACTTTCGTGACTTTGAAGAGCTTCTAAAAGTATTGATGTGACTTGGCTACTCGCAAACATCCTACTGGCAGCCATCAGGATAAACATCAATTGGCGTGAAGAGCCCGTCCATGCTAGATGCGAGGGTTTTGAGGTCTGGGACTTAGTAAAACTTGTCAAATTTATTTGCCAAGCCGTTTACACAAGCAATTTTACATATGACAATTTTTTATATGACAAGTACGCTTGTACAAAAGCTGGCATACCAGTTTTTGAACAAGTACATTTTTCATATGAAAATTGTCATATGGCTCCGTCTACACGAGCATATAAAACTTGTCATAGAAAATTGCTCGTGGAACTTAGGCTTAATATCGAAACTTTTGAAACTGTAGAAAACAATATATTTTTTATCTTTCTAAATTAAATTTTATACATTCAATGCAATTATATATATATCGTCTGTATGGAAGCAAGCAGACTAAAACTATGTACATTAGCATTAGGTGACGGGCCTTTTCTTGCCAGTTTGACCGCCATTTATGAATCTTCACTTGTAGCGTCAGTATCATTGAGGTGAAGACCATTCCCTGCTCTCTCTTTTTCGTGAATGTAGAGTATTCAAGTCAGTTCTAAGCTCACGTTGTTTTTTGCCATTTTGTGATCGTATGGAGAATCAGCACTCATCGCTTAATCTTTATTGATATTTTGAACATTGCTGTGGGTCAGGTAACGAATTTCCAAATTT
The DNA here is from genome assembly GCA_964019165.1 of Mastigias papua. Classification (NCBI taxonomy): domain Eukaryota; kingdom Metazoa; phylum Cnidaria; class Scyphozoa; order Rhizostomeae; family Mastigiidae; genus Mastigias; species Mastigias papua. Next base: position 6,523,006 of record OZ025270.1, on the reverse strand, counting down.
CTAGACTAAAAGAATCCCAAAATACGAAGAGCCCTGATCCATTATAAATTCACCCCTTACACCTGCTTTCATGTAAATATAGTCTCCTTTCTGTAGCTTCACGAGTTTTGATGTGTACATCGTACAAGTTAAAGTGCAATTTGCTATGACTGTTTGGCTCAAAATGTTCCTGTTTCTCATTAACTTGATACTCGCCCGTGAATCTTCACTGCTAGAAGTAACAGCAACCTGCATGTAGAAATCAGATACACGAGGTTAGCACTTGTGATGTTGTCTACATGTTGTAGCTTATATCATGGCAACATGCGTTTAGGCAAAGATTTATCTTATATGAATTTGCTAATTCTAAAAACTGGAGAAAACCAAGTGCAAAATCTCTCACCTGAGCGTAGATCTGATAGATTCCATCCTGATCTACGATAATGTACGTGAGAGATTTGAGACTAGCACTGCCACGTCTGATCTGTAGCAACCAATGGGAAAAGCTTTCATCTAGAGGAAGAATATTGTTAGATAAGTCGTATCGGATTCTTCGTTGCTTCATGACCATGTCGTATCGGATACTCTGAAGGTATGGCATCAACTAATATCGCCAATGATGAGACCCTACACGTATTGTACACCCAAATCGGCACTACATTTCGACATCCGTTTTTTTTTTATGTCAGTTAAAACTAACTACGACAAATAAATGACTAATATACTGTGCTGCCCATGACGTCGGAAGGCACAAGGTCATCGCGCGTCTATCAAGAACTGCACTTACAATTTTCAGAAATATACGCTCTTTTCTCTATAGGAATAAAATTTATAGAAAACTGAAAATAATCCGCTTAATTAGAAAATGTATTAATAGACAAGTCGTATCGGATTCTACGGTTCTTCATGACCCTTTAGTCCCCTTTAAGGACTCTGAAGCTATGGTGCAAGCTACTATTGCGAATGATTCAGCATATGGCTGATTTACCCAAGGCTGTATGCCATTTTCGAGACCCACTAATGAGCTGTTCTCGACTCGATCATCATGCTGACGTTTTTATACTCTTATGAGTGTCCGCTGAGAATCTTTCAGGTAATTTTGGCTGTTTGTTTGCCCTTTTAATGCACTTTTCGTTTTGGTAGCACGAAGAGGTTAGTCTGTACTCATTTAGCAAAGTTGAAATGACCAATCCTAGTACAACCAGTGATAATAACAGCCTGGATAATAATCATGATGTATGAAAGAAACTTACCTCGCTGAAGAATCAAGTGCTTGTTACCAGAACCCACGACTTGGACAAACGTCGCCTCCTTCTGAATGTACTGGGTCTAGAAGGAATGTTTTAAACAGTGCATATCGCTTCACATTTATTGTATTATATATCTTGTGTTATAAGAAACTAGCAGCAGCATAAGTTCTGAATAATTGTCTCCTTAGTCAGCAACCTGTATCGCCTGCAAACCTCTGTAAAAGGGATACTTGTAGCACAAGCCCCTGCAAAGTGTGTGTACTTTGCAGAAGTTATTACTTGGGGTAGAAATCTAGTGAGTGAGTTAGCATCCCCAGTAGTTGCGTTTATTATCAATTTCATTTTATTTACACGCATCATAGTTTATCACTTTTCCCTAGTAACAGAAAATCGTCTCTCTCCCAGCGTTATGTATAGAAACCTTCGAAATGCAGCTGTATCAGACAGTAGCATGTATTGCGAAGGAGCACGGCTACTTCTGACTGTTTCTATTGTCTACGCGTCCGAACAGTAGCTTCTGCTGTTTGGTATTTGGTTAGGCTCAATTGAATTAAGTTGGCGAGATAAAAAAAGAGGTAGTCACGGTGAAGTTGAGCTATACAACTGCCACAACTAGCTACTTTAATAATAGTAATGATAATGATATTGAAATGAGTTACATTATGCGGTTTTAATGTCGTGAAGGAAATATTCTGACATCTTGAAAGGACTAAAGTAGACCATTGTACACGTTATTTTATGAGAAAAACACCTTTGTCAGGAACGTAAGGCTGAGAGTGCCTCAGAAAATAAAAAACTAGAAGGAAATTGCCACGTTCTGATGTAGAGGGAAACAAGTTAACTTGAGGCTGAGAGTGTCTCATAAAATAAGAAATCTGAAGGAAATATCCAGGGAATATCTGAAGGAAATATCCAGGGAATATCTGAAGGAAATATCCAGGGAATATCTGAAGGAAATATCCAGGGAATATCTGAAGGAAATATCCAGGGAATATCTGAAGGAAATATCTGAAGAAAAGGCAAATAAATTCGTTTAGAATAGACAGTTAAATAAAGCACAAAGTGAAAAAGTGTTTTGACACTTTTATTCCAACGGGATAAGTTCTATGCAATCAATAGTCTCGTAAAGATAAAAGATAGAGCTACCACAGCATATTTATATGTACTTTTCAGCCTCCTCACATCCAAAATTCGCTACATAGCCCCAGATGTGGAATAGCGTTCACCAGTCCTGAATCTTACATAACCATTGAAACTACACGTAATAAATCATAATCTTACATCTTAATCTTACAGCTTCTTGTTATTGAAAGTGGAAAAGAGGAATATGATGTCACTGTCAATTTTCTGTATAATCTATGATTCCCCCTTTCGTTGTTTCCTTTAGAAGGACTTCCGCTTTTCTTTTCGTCAAATGAGGTAATCCCAAAGGCGATTAGTGGGGTTATGGACTATGATGTTCCGGGTAATGTTGAAGCCTGGTTTCCAGTAGGCGGTAAAGTTTGGTTTCCACTGGGAGTCAAAGCCTAGTTTTCATTAGACGTTAAACGCCTTGCGCGTTCATTGGCTTACGATGAGAGATTCCAGTCGCTAGTGGAAACAGTAAGACAGTGTCATGGTCACAGCGCCGGTTTTGCCTAGAAACCTTGAAGAAGTTGAAAAGTTGATGCCAGGCAACGTGTGCCAGCAAAAGTATCAGTGGATATGTTTTGACATGTTTGCGCTTTCATATGCTTAGTAGAGGGAGGCCATTAAAATAGTTTGACCTCGAACCTTTGCTCAGCCCCCCCCCCCCCTTCACACACACCTCTTCGCCACCGGTTCTGTTCTTGCTATATGTAATGGCGCAAATCATGAGTGAATTGTTCTCTGTCGATGAATTATGTTGTTTAATGGATGCAAACGCATTGTTATCCACATCTGCCTCTGTTCTGCTGCCATCCATAATCTTTGGAATTTTACTGTGAACGAGTTTAATTGCTCGAGGCAAACCTTGAGCTATGGTTCAATGCTCACTCTTTGTCGTGCCACCACCAATGGAGCATTGCGTCAATATTGATGAGACGCTGGCAATGAACCGTTGAATCGCTATTTAAAAATTGCAACCAACCCTAACCGTCTAGTCCACCTTAAGTCTCATAAACAAAAGTGCTTGAAACTAGACATGAGCAAAGTTCTATTCAGTACTCACTTCCCCTAATGTCTTTACTATCATATTTAAAGTTCATAATATTCAGAAAACAACATCGCTCTCTAATATGCAGGTAAATGATAGGAATATGATGCAAAATCTTACATTGACTTTCGCAGTGGTGTTTGATTTAGCAGCGAGGGCAGCAGTCTGTCCGCCTTGAGTAGGACTGTCCGTAGGTTTGCGATATTTTTCAAACGCGACCACCGTCACAACAGAAGTTAAAGGTATTGCAGCAATCAACAAAGCAACGATGATACTGATCGTTGTGTGCGTAGTCTTTTTTCGAGGAATGTCTGGCAATTGCACTTTTGTGTCAGTACAGTTGTTCGTCGAGGAGCTGTTGCGCACGTCTGTGCATTCGTGTTCCTCTTTTAAATCACTGCCTGCGTTGATAATGCCACGTGCTTGGCAGTCTGTAGGTCGCCGTGGAACACTCTGATCCTTGGTTGCCCGTACCATCTTCAACTGAAAATGATGACCAAGGGACGCGATGATTTATTTCTAGGAAACGTCTGCAACATGTCAACTTGAAGTCGGAGTGCAATCAGTCCATCAGAGCAGAGAGGCTAACAATAGCACGAACATCCCCTGGGTTGTTCCTATTGTGCTTATGTCTGTTGACAGAGGAAGTTCTGCTTCGTTGGTTGCATTGTTCGATTACTTTCGGAATCTCTTACTATTCCAAAGTCCTCGAAAGCCAGTATCATAGTTCTTGGCTATAATCAGTGTCTATAAGTGGGCTCATCGTAATAGGAAGAGACGTAACCACTGAAGGATTTGGTTGTTTCACACCCCATTACACCAGCTGTGCAAATGAGGGGCTGTGCAAATGTCTCACTCCCCCCCCCCCAATAACTTTAGCACTCGACTCTTGTTGCACTTTGATAGGGAAAGGTCGGTCCCGCTCTGGCGCTGTAAGTAGTGAATCTCTGTTTACAACATCCAAAACGGGCGGCAATACCTTCTAAGCGAAATTTACATGCCTGATCTCGTTTCTTTGTTATGTACGGTGCGAGAGCGGGCCCGAAAAGTTTAAAAACCAACACTAACACAGCACCCTGGAAGATCAGCAATATTTGCTTTTGTACACTAGCTACCCGTTCATTATATCTACTATTGTAATATAGGGAAATTTTTTATGTACGTATGTAACTGAAGGGTATTTTCATGTAAGAACAAATTTTAGTAATTTACATCACTATTATATCATCCCAAGAACCCGAACGGACCAGTACTCCCAACACAACACTAGAAGCTTTCTCTTTAAGTTACGTTATAATCGAAATGATTTGAAATGAAACCTTAGCCCCCTTTCGTCATAGAGCTCATTTCACTTCGAGGCCCCCGCATGTGTGGGGCCCTTGCTCGGATAGGCAAAGATTCATTGTGACTGTGAATGTGTTTACTGGTGTAGCCTGCTTTAATGTGAAGCTTCAAAAAGCTATTGTTGAGCTCTGGTGACGATGCCGACTACTAACTATAGCCAACTATATGCTGACAACATTGACAGAGTAAGGATCATACAAGTCACAGCCTACTGTTTATTCAATCTGCTGTTGCAATATGCAAACTACTGTTTATGCAATCTGACTTCATTTGTTGAACTTAGTGTTTCACTTAAGATAGATCAAGTTTTGTTCTGAGCTGATCCCTTACAGGTGGGGTATAAACTGATTCAACAATACTTATTTATATTCAGTGGCTTTTGAACTATATGCTGTCCTTCAGTTAGTAGTAACTGATTTGTAGCGAACAATACATCAAAAACGTAAGTATGAAAGCTAAAATTGTAGATCAATGTTGATCTCCAGCAGGCTTGTCAACTCTATAGCTCATTCTAGGCCAAAGGGGAGGGGAAGTGTAGGATAGGATGAAAGGAAGTGGTATAATGACATAAGCAAATAAGCTTTTGTAACGCCATTAATTCTAAATCTCAAGCAGCATGCTCTGTTTTTGCAGTTATAATTTACTGGACTTTGAACCTGAACTTTTATTGATTGCAGATGATCTAACATTTGGTGTAGCATTTGATCAAACATCATTGATAGGTAAAATATGAGACCATTTGTATACAGTGTTTGAACACGAAACATTTTGCTCTATAGAGTTGGGCGATCTTTGAATATGCTGCAGCTTTCATTGTTGAAATTTTATATCTTTCGCGTATACTTAATGTTGTTTGAAGCACGCACGCGCACTGGATTCTTTGTTCCCGCCAAACAGCTTGCATTTGTTCTTTGATTTTGGATTAAAACTGATTCAATGCCCATACAGTTGCAAGTGTTAGGCTAAATATTAGGTGAAGTGTTGCATTTGTTTGTGAACTTCGCGGTCGTAAACGAATTGTTTTAGGTCATTGGCGCAGGCCGTTAAGACATAATGACGAAAGTTGAGGATATGGATGACTTTTTGATACACTTTGAATTCTATAATCCATAATGAATTCTGTGTAGAAAGGGAGTGGAGCACATGGTGACATAATTCAGGAGGGGGTCAGACCAATGATTAATATTGATTACAGGGGAAGGGGGTGTCTAAAATGGCCGACAGAATGATGAAATAATATGTGATCGGTTTCCTTCCAAGAAGCCGCGACCTCCTAGCGGATAGTACTTACCAGTATAAAAGTATAGCAACTGTTTCTTAGCAACAAGTTGTAGCATAATTCTGAATATCAATGTTTTTCTTCCTACTGTATTATTTTTAAAGCCCTAGATGTTCAGGACCGCTAATAAGGGAGAGTATAGAAGTTCAAGACATTTGTGACTTACAGTTGAATCCCGTTAAGTCGTACCCTGGATAAGTCAGACTTTCGCTTAGTCGGACTGATTTCTCATTCCCCTTGGATTCACCCCCAACTTATTGAAAGACCCGGTTATCTCGGACATTCGTTAACTCGGACCAATCTCCAATCTTCCTTGAGAGTCCGACATAACGGGATTCTACGGTACTTACCTCTCTTAGAAACATCGCCCGGTATTTCTATTACAAGTGTTTTCGCTGACCACTGAATGACAAATAGAACTGTGCAAAATATATACGTTTGTGGTCACTAAGAGGGACGCACAGTTGTGTAGAAGAGAGGAGCTGGGGGAGACTTACCTATATGTATACATGAGACTATATCACCCGCACAAACATCATTAGATAGTATTGAATATAAAAGTATTGAAGTATTAAAGTGCTGAATGTTTTATGCTTCCAACGGAATCACTCTAATTCAAAAACTAGGCTCACAAAATTTGAATTAGTAGAATCCTATATAAATACGTATAACAGATTCTTAGTTTCTTCTAAAATACTCGTACGACAAGAGCCCCGTAGCTACCAATTTGCTTCTAACCCGCTGGGGGTACAATAATTAGATGACTTTATAGTTTCACTTAAAAAGTGACGAAACAAATCGAAAGCAGTCCAGTTGGACGGGAAAACTATTAGTCATGGACTGACTCTCTCCTTTTGAGTTTCCAATCAGGTCCGTAAATGAGAAAGGAATACTTTGAAAGTTTCTTACTTTAACGAAAAACTTACATCTTTCTGCATATGATTAGTAGCCCTTTCAGTTTGGTTTGTAGTCGCCCTTGAGGAACGATTCGTTGTTGTCAGCACAAGAACCACAATGACGCTCAAACATAGTGTAAGTGTTGCAACAATGCAAACACAAACAACAACCCTCCGGCTACAGAATTTCTTTGGTTTATCAATAATCTCTTCATAAATTAGATTCTGCTTTTCTTGGCCTGTTGCCACTCCTTGCTCCATGGGCTTGTTTACCCCAGGAGGAACTACAACAGGCTCGCATGCTGATCTTGGAGGTATTTGAGGTCGTTCTTGCCTTGGTTCCATGTTAATGTGTGAAACTCCACTACACGTGGTTATGTCTTATACGATTCCGTGTAGCAGGAAGAAAAACCCCCTACTCTGTTGGTGATGGAGATGTTTCTAGGAACCAATGGCCAAGAAGGAAGGGCTTGCGAGATCTCGAACAATAGGCCAAAACAATTTGCTCTATTGTGATACAACGTTATTGACAATTTAGAAGCCTTGTAAGCAATGATGAGTTGCTTTTGAAAATTGACAGATACTTCCCTTTCATAAGAGAATGTGCGATCTAAGAAATAAACTTTTCCCTGCGCTCAATTCAGATTTGGCGGCCTGTCTACGATAAACATCGCCAAATGTCGCCGTCAAACGTGCGTTAGCGATGTTCGAAGAACACAGCTGTGAATGATGAATCATCAACATAGTGGGGCGAATGCACCGACTATGTTTTGACCAATATGCAATTGACAATACATTTGAAAATTACAAATTGCATTCTAAATTCTACGAATAGTAACTACCATTTACAATATTGCTATATTGCATATAACAGTGGAAGCGATCGAGACAAAAAATAACTACAAAAGTAACGAAAGAACATGAAGGAAAATTAGGCGAGAAAATATTGTTTACATGTTGCTGAACATGTTTCCTGCAGATTGACAAACGTATGAATAGATTGAAATACTTTTTTTGACAACAACAAACACTGCTTCCGTTCGTAGTATTGCTGAAATTTTGATGATTTTGATTTCTTCCGTATTTATAATGTACCTTTGCAGATACACTGTATACGGAGTTTATTTATTTGCTACTTTATTTGGCAGTGCATAGTGACGTAACAGACAGGTTGAGGGTATCGCAACTCTTATGGGCCCCCAAGTTTCTGAGACCCTATATGGCTTCTCAGATGTTTTCAAAGGACAGTGCTGCATTGAATGACGGTAAAAGACATTTAGTAAGTCTATATGGGTACTTATTGCTTTTTTTCTCCCTTTCTGATAAAAGTTCTTATTAGCTGCTTTTTCACGATTTGGGAAAAATATTAACCTTGAAAAAGCCCCCAAACAGAATATTCCCAAAGACCACAAGACATTCTGTTACGTCACTGGCAGGATTGTGTGTAAATCAATTGTGAATACAAGTTTACTACTTCGCTGAGACCAGTTATTCTACCTTTAGGACTAGGGAAAATTGTCAGCCATAAATGGATCACAGATTGTGCCAAAAGGCATGAAAGAGTTTCAGTAAAGGAGTAAGTAGAATGAGATTTAAGTTTCGTTGGTCTATTTAGCTTAGGCCATGTTTTGCGCAATTATAGAACTCAGCATTTGCCAGATATGTTAACAGCCAGCTATATGTCTTTTCTAGCTTTTTCAATTCAATGTAATTAATCCGTTTTATTTGAAGTTTTGCTTTTACGAAGACGTTATGATATGGGCGGGGGACAGTAGACCCAATCCGAAATCCGAATTATAATTGCCAAAACTATTGATGTCGTTGGAAACCAGAGAGTATGGAGGGTACTTTCTTTTAAATTTGGGGGCAGATATTAGGCCCCAGTAGTTCCATTTCTTGGCCTCAGAATGCTCTGGATGTTTACCATTATTAACAAACTCAATGGGATGCCTGGAATATGGTATGAGCAATTTGCAAAATAATTGGGCTCACTACAAATCATTTGTTTACCTTTTTCATCTATTTTGTATTGGATATGAAATAGCAATGCTTATTATTTGTATTTGCACCTGAAAGTTCATTTCATATACACGCTCATTTCCTACCGTACATTTTGTTATTGTGGTTTTGAGTAGGCTGTTATATCTAGCGTTATCAGGTAATTTAGGCTTACTGTGCATGCCGTATCTAGGAGTGGGGCCCGTAATTTAACGTCCCTTCCGAAGGACGGCCGAGAGAGTTGCTTTGGTCGTTTATCTGGAAAGTCGTCTATCTAGTTGCTGACCTAACACAGCCAAGCTTAACACCAGTTAGCTAACGGAAACTAGCTGAACCGCTTGGCCACTGAACCATAAGCAATAGGTATGCAAATTCCAAGTGTCTAACTGCAATAAGCAAGCAATAAGCAGCATGCACATTTGCAATAAGCATGCGAATCAAGTATCTAACTTTACCTTGCAATTAGGGTTTTTATTCGTTAATAGGGATTGCCCCCAGGTATGTCCTCTTATGAATGGTAGCAAACAGCCCCCACAGGTACGGAACCTCTTTGAAGTCATATCCCTATCGTATGTATGCAAGACTTGAGGTGGGGGAGATCACTGCCAGACAAACTGTTAGTTTGGCTACCATTTTTTGTTAAATATATGATTAGTTAGACATTGTTTGGTTTTGTCTCGGACCTTTTGGTAAGCCTTATATCACTTTTACCAACCTTGTGTTCCTAACCTTGAAACTCTGGCTGTTATAGATTTCGCTTGGATGGTGGTGGATCAAGCAGTGAGTCAGATTCCGATCTTGATGAAACTGATGTTCCAATGGGAGATGGGAAAGAGCAACCTGTCATGGTGTGTTTCTGCATACTTTAAGCAACAATACATTCCACTGTGCAGACAAGAAAATATGACGTGATGATCAATGGTGTAACGTAGCTGTGTGGAGCCCTTAGTGAAAATTGTAGCTGGGACCCCTATACTGAATTATATTTGAGTTTCATGGGGCCCTTACTTTTGTGTTTAAAGGTCCACACAATGCGTTACGCCATTGATGTGGTGCAACGTGTTATGGTTTGGTATGATGTGTTGTGATAAGGTATGTTATGGTATGATATGATATGATATATGATATATGATATATGATATATGATATATGATATGATATGATATGATATATGATATGATATGATATGATATGATATGATATGATATGATATGATATGATATGATATGATATGATATGATATATGATATATGATATGATATGATATGATATGTGATATGATATGATATGATATGATATATGATATGATATGATATGATATGATATGATATGATATGATATGATATGATATGATATGATATGATATGATATGATATGATATGATATGATATGATATGATATGATATGATACGATACGATATGATATGGTATGGCATGTTATGGTAAAGTATTTTATACTTTGGTGTGGTATGCTGCAGCATGGTATGCAATGGTGAGATGGTATCTTCTTGTATACTACCGTGTAGTCTGGTATGGTGCTTTGGTATATTATTGTGTGGGTATATTTTATGGTATAGTATATTGTGACATAGTGTAGCCGCTGAAAGATTGTGTTGTTATTTAGGTATGTTTGTATTTATGTTTATATTTTTATTTATTTTTACATTTATTTTAATGTATGCCACATTATATAAACCCTATAGCATATATCACACCATACCATAACATGTTATGCCATAGCATATAGATATCATATTGCCGTGTGGTATCGTGTATTCAATATTGTTCCTTCGCCATGTGCATTTCTGCTGTATGTTATAATGTTGTATGACATATTATGATGTGGAAAGCAGCGGTTGATTGCAGAAAAGTGTTTTTATATTTTAAGGCTGAGGCAATTTCGAAGACTATCGCTGGTGCCGATGACATGCATAAAGCCCTGGGAGAACGTGAGATATCTTGTTTATTTTATTATGGCTGTTTGCTGCATAGGAAGTTATTCCCAAAATGTGGTTGGAAACAGGAAACTTTTTGAATTGATAGAGTACTAGGGTATGACGAAATGCGTTCATTTGCAACTGCTTTGCAGGCAAGCTTCTCGATTTTATGAAAAGGAATGTAGTCAAAAATCGCTTCGTAGTCACTGCATGGAAGTGGTCTATCGCGTATAAACCTATTTGGAATGAATTAAACTCAAATGACTTGCAGATCATGAAAGTTGTGTATAACCGAGACAGAAATGTAACTGGAAACTTGTGAGTAAAGTGCATACAAATGAATAGCAAGGAGGTTTTCCCATAGCACCTTTTGAAATTGAGCAGTACATTAGATCCTCGTTTGTTCGAACTCTCTGAGCTTGCATTTTCAGCGAGCTGTTCGGATAAAGGAAAATTTCGGAAAAGTGAGGATGGTTCTTCTCCTCTGAACAAATCTAGTGGTCTTTAAAAAAGGAAAAATTATAGCACTGGACAATTTCAACAGTTCCGTTTATTGATGATTCCAAGCAAATATTTCCAAATCAAATGAACGATTTTCTGATTGAAAGCCGGGTCTAATGAAAAGCAGAGTATTTACCATGATCAAATTTTGTGTGATTAGCAGTTTTGTTGAGCCCCGAATTTTTCGTGTAGAAAATTTCAGCCAACAACAGGACGTTCGGATAGATGAGGTTCAGATAAATGAGGATACTCTGTACTAAGCTGGGCTACAGTTGCCAGACGGGCAGGATATCGTTTTGATAAACACGTGTTTCTTTTTATAAGAGAAATTTTTATTAGAAAACGAGCCGCAAAAACTCGTAAAACGTAAGAAGATCGTCCTGGGCTTTGTACTTTTAAATTGAGATTTTTGAAAGCGCTGTTTGTCCAATAGGCATAAAAAGTTCTTAGATTGATTAAGATCAAAACATTGAATTTACCCTTTTAGTTATTTTAGTTAAAAGAAAAATAAAATTAAGAAAATTTGAGCCTAGTTTTAGGTAATCTGCTAAGAAAATTAAGCCTCAGCCCATAAAGTAGTTGTCTTATACAGTAAAAAGAAATACGTGTATTCAACTCCTGGAATTGTCAATCTACTAGCGTGAGTTTCATGCCGTTTCAGTATAGATCGAAACGGACTAAACCGATGCAAAGAAAGCATCCTACGAACTGGAAACACTTACACTTTATGAACTCGAATTTTTACGCTAGAGGGACCTTTTCGTTTGGTATATTTCTCTGAATATTAAACGTGTTCAGATTAATTCTTGGTAAAAGTGTGCTCTTGAGTCACTACACGTTAGAAGGAGAAGAGTCTTTTCTGCTATTTTTCCATAAGGCATTTCTTTGTTATGACGGCTTGTATTTGTGTTATCTTGTAAGTGGCTATTGGTAGGAGTCAAACCAACAGTCGAAGCACAACAGTAAAGAAACAACTGACTCCCTAGCAAAACAGATCGAATATCAACTGAAAAAATAGTATATTTTCTAAATATTGGAAACTTCCATTTTTATTCGACTATTTTGTGTCATTCTATTTGATTATATTGTGCTTTCCAGCAATACCTGGACCTTCAAATGTTGCGGACGAACTGGACGAGGAAGAATGTGACACGGAAGATGAACTAAGAAAGTAGGACGCGTTGTACTATGCAGTGGTTTGCTGCATTACACTCCGCTATATTCTGATTTGAAAATAAAGTACACTTTGCTCCTTATAAAGCTGTTAATTATTGCTTATAGCATGTCATGTATTATTTGTTAATGCTTTGATTTGTCAGAAAAGTATAACGCCTTTGTCCTATCATCCAGGGCTAGAGAGGCAGCCAACATTCGGACCAAAAACGACGAGGTTGATAATAATGATGAAGATGATGATGAATATGGCGGATCTACGGAAGACGAAAGTGATAACGACGGGAAAAAAGGTTCTTTTAAATATTGCCAATAATTGTTCCCGTGTTATGCTCTAAGTAGTGAAGTTTTTGGTATCGCAAGTAACTAATGTTTGTTCCTTTCATGTCGTAAACTACTTTGTTTTCGCAATATTACATTATCCGCGTGGCTACAGACGAATTACTTTGCATTCTTGTATGGGAGTCGTTACATCTGAAAAGCACTTACAGATCAACAGATCAGACATTCTGAGTCCTTCTCTGTCTTATTTTCAACCCTATTGTTTAGTTCCACATCTTTTTCCAACGTAGCCTCTGTGTATTTGGTTTCTTCAGTTAGACTGAGTTTTGCAATTAATGCATGAAATCAAAAGTCCTCTTTTTATCTTCTAGATAAGCATGTTGCTGCAGACCCTAATAGGAAGGACATTAAATGTGATATTACCAGACCAAATCTACCTCTTTTGCCCAATTATTTCAACCAAGAGAATTTCCTGATTTATGGTAATTTTGAGCCGATGGAAAGAAGACGCTTAGTTCGATACATCACAGCTTACAATGGGTATGCATAATACTGTCCTCCTTGGAGATTTACATTAGCAAAGTATTTGTAGATACGTTTCCGTTTATTGTGATAAGAACATTTGATTTTAGCAGTTGTAGGAATCACCTTTATTTATTGACTCTTTCAGAACTATACTTAAATAGATATGAGAGGTTTTTCTTTGACTGGACTCCCAACTCGGCTATGCATGATAGTTTCTACTTGTTTGGATTTTGCTTTTTATTCGAAGAATTTGAGTACAGCATACTTAAACTGGGTGCATTTATTCCTTGCTTTTCAATTATACTATTCCTTATTATTATATCTTATGGAGTTGTGGCGTCGATGTTTTTAGCCTATGATCATATGCACTTTCTTCTTGAGCCTCAACGGTAATAGTGTCATGAGAATTTTAATGATTAAAAGATGTGAAGTAATCAAGTAGTGTTTGCAACCATCCGTATAGGCTTTTATTGTATTGAATAGAAAAATGTGCAATCTTGTAGATAAAATGTTTACTAAATCGTAAAGATTTGGCTCATTATGGTAGTATTGCAAGAGTGCTTGAAATTCTTCAAACACGAGATTTGTAGAGATCTCATTGATTTTAGGGTGGTTTGTGACTACATGAACGACAATGTCAAGTATGTTGTTTCTGATAAAGATTGGGATAGCACATTCGATGAGGCAAGCAACCTTTATGAGATGAGCTCTCTTCCCTAGTTGCGTTTTATGTATAATACATGGCTACAGGGTATATGCGTTAGATTGGAGGTAGCTATAAAATCAAAGCTGGATGTGAACAATCTATATCTAGAACACAACGTGTTTTGATTGGGAGCAGGAGATTTTGAAGAAAATAGAGAATTCAATGTGCCACATCAGAGCGACCCTTTCATTTTCTATCTGTAGCTTTAACAATGAAGCTTTAAGTGCATTCCTTATAGGCCTGAGAAAGAATCGCTCTCATGAATGCACTGTGGAATTATTGCATAGATACCATTTAAGATCCTTTGTAGAATAGGCCAATAGGGTAGGTCGAATAATCAACGAAACAGACAGACAAATGATTAAGTAGCCAACCGAAAATATCCATTAGGTCACAACCGACCGAAAAAATATTTGAAAGTGAAAGTGAAGCAGTGGGAATAACGTAGTTAGCAATTAGGGAAAGTGGGATTTTATAGCTATTGACCTTAAGAACTTGACTATCATATCTGTGAACAATTAAAGAAGCTTTGCGCATCGTGTTTGATTTGATTTTTCAACTTGTATTTCAGACAGCAGAATCAAACTCACTACTAGAATTCATTCGCCCCAGTTGGATTATGAAATGCCACGAAGAAGGGATGCGCTTATCTTCAAAAGATTTTCAGATATTGAAAACTTAGTATTGGAAATTATACAAGATTCTATGATTTTCTCATGGATTCACGTAAGACTTCTAGGCTTGCGAATCGATATAGCATCTCTGCATTACTCTCCAGTCGACTGCGTACTACCATTGGGAGAGGGATAGGGCGTGTTATTGAGTCATGGTGTGATAGATAGCCACCCACAGGCCATATCTAGCTCCTCATGGGCTATATTCATTAAGATTTAAGAACTCCAGTTTTGTTCATCGATCATATTGATAGCGTAACTGCATACGTTGTGTTAGGCTCATTTTATGTTCTACAATTTGGTTTATCTTCTTTTTGCGATTGTTCTCTCTCTGTACTTTATTGTATCAGTTTTTCTTCTATATTGATGTTTTGTTGATAAGATACATTGCCTGATATTGAAGAGTGAAAGCTTTCAATGTTATTGGTGGCATTATGAGAAATAAAACAAATTCGTACTCCAACACGGGTATTGTAATGCATGCCTTTTTAGGTTATGAGGCTCGAGACTCTCAACGCCAGAGGGATACGGAGGAGCAATGCCCAGGTCACTTCCCCTTTTACAGCAGGGCGTTAGTTTTACAGCAACGTTAAGCTTCTAAGCAGCTTTTTTGCTTTGAAACTCTGTAGGAGATATTTGTTGTATGCTGAAGAGAACTGATTGTGTACATGTCGTTGCCAGGGCTAAATGCATACTGTGAAAAAGCATAAAACCAGAGGTTCTTGCTTGGCTTTTAGTATGGGAAGATGATGTTCAAATATTGTAGCCAGCCAAAACTTGACTTTTATGTAACGTAGCATCAGAGTGGATCGTTAAGTTTATTAATGTATTCAAATATAGCAGGAATTTCTCCAAACAGTACGAAAAGCTACGACGGTGTATAAATGAGTGTTGAGGGATATCACTGCATGTGTAACGATTTACTAGGTAAAAGTTGCTCTCAGGTTCGAGTATGCAGATGCCAGTTACAGCTGTTTGTTTTTGATGATAAGGTGTTTCAGCATTGCAAACGAATCTGAATCCCCTTATCTAATTTTATTGTAAATGTCACGTCACATTCTAACTTGGTTTTGTTTCAATGTGAACATTTTGTCCTGGAAACGTTTAAAGCCAACAGGATCAAGGAGAATGTTTCTTTGGCGCCTTTAAGTTGATCTAGGCAAGGAATGTTACCCCATGTGTGTTTTTCTCCCCCTTTTGATATTTCATTAGAAATCAAGTGCCTGTCCTTCAAGTAGCTTTCAAGTGCCTAAAGTGCTCGCCTTGACCACTTATTGTGATCTTGAAAATTCAACTTAAGACTTTGAAATTAGAAATTAGCTATATAGAAGTAAATGGGCACTGCAGTTGTGAAATGTTTGTGCAAAGTGAACAGAAGTATGGATATATGTTACATAGAATACAGCAACAATATCAAGGTTCTATAGCCATACGCAGACCAAGGTGGATCTGATCAAGAGGAGTGACATAACCATGTCATGACCTGAAGGATGACCCCATTTATGACTAATCTAGGGCAGTAAGGATGGGCGAGTGGCTAAGTGGTTAGAGCTCTTGACTGCTGAGCAAAACATCGATGGTTCGAGCCGAACCCTCGGATCATAGTTGGGATGTTCGCCCACTGTTCACTCAGCAGCAAATGGGCTCCTGGTGGCAATACTGGGGAAGTTAAAGGCAGCGAGGAAAGGAACTGCCTACTCTACCTCAGTATGCCGGCGGCCCGGGATAAGTGTCCCTCTAACGGGCACTCCCCAACGTTTACCTTTAGAGCAATAAGGCATCAAGATGGAAATCTCCGATCCTGTGCTCTATTTACGCTGCAACTCTAATGGTCTCTCTGTTACTGGCATTGCAACTGTGTAACTTTCTTTCAAGTTACTTTTTTGCACAAACTTGTATTAGTTTCCAACAGGCAAGAAGAGGTAGGTGCAAAAAAAGTTGAAGCTAGGCAGACATTTTTGTCCGAAGCTGTGACATATTTGGTCGAAAGTTTTTCGCCGAAGTATTTTGTCTGAACTTTGAAATACCGAAGTTTTCGTGCTTTCTATGAAGCTCATTAGTATCTGTCCATTCTTGCCCACAGTTAAATAGGTCAAGTTTTAATTGTTCACTTTGGTAACTGATAAAGCATTAGTCCTTCAACAGCCTTGTTAACAACAACAACAGGATTGAAAAGAAAAGGAATCTTGCATACCAAAATGGCTGTAACAGATGTGGCAGGGCGGAAGAGTGGGTCATTTACTTCAATAAATATAGATTCATTTAATGGACTAGCTTCATCTTTGAGGGTATCGACAATTGCAGATGATGCCGTTATAATAGATAGTGAGCCAGAACGGAACGGGGAGTTCAAGCGATTTGTGAAGTTAAAGAAATCTCACTGGGTTGCACCAAAACAGCAGAGGAACTGTAAGCTTTGCCTATCTGATTTTGGTTCAAAGAGTAAAAAGTTGAATTGCAGAAGGTTTGGCCCTTTTATTTTCAGATATAATTTGCTTCGGTTAGTAACAGTAACAAACAAGATTAATTAATTGATTACATAATGTATTTGCATATAGGAAACAGAGGCTTTCAGTATTTGTATAAGTCTCTGTGCTGTTTCTGTTATGTACTGTTAGTTATAATATATAATAATAATAATTTCTTTATTTAAGGCTGGCTCTTATTGCTAGCAATAAATGAAACCTAAATTACAGACGAGAGAATACTACTAAAGAATATAACTATAAAAACCCTAAATTACCTATATACAGTCTTCACAATCTACAACTGCAATCAAAACCATAGCTTTGAATTTTTCTTTTGAAGTTGTTAGGTGTCTGGGACTCTTTTATAGAAGATGGCATAGCATGCCATATCCTAGATCCAGTTATAGATGGCCTGCTCCCACTAACTCATATGTCATAGCTGTTAATGAGCAAATTATGAATGATACCCTTATTTTCCCTTATGGATCAAAGTTGCGAGGAATCTGCAAAGGTTAGGGCTCATCAACATGATATCAATGAAAATATAAAGTTCTAACCATCTGAGAGCATTTGAGTGCTAGCCTTAACCCTTATCCGTATCCCACTAGCAAGAAAACATGGCAATGATGTTGGTCTATCGTAAGTTGTTTTTTTGAGCTACCTCCTCAAAACATTGAAGTATGCCCCAAGGGTCCTAAGGATCAAATTTTATTTATGAAAACGTGTCTGGCCAAATAGTGAATAAATTCAATAGGTCTACTGGTCTACTATTTTTGCAAGTGATGATTCTAATGGGTGCTTAGGGGGGAGGGAGAGCCCTGTCTATTAAAAGTGATGTTTACCCTAGGAGGGCACAGGCACAGCCCCCTTCCGCAGAATAAGAAGTACACATATTTTGCATTGATCTTACTTTTGTAGGTAAGATTTGTATTCACCCTAATTTCCCAGCAAAAGTTCAAAAGCTATGTTTTCAATTATGTGTACTTTGCATATCACTTGTTAATTCTCCTATTACAATGTCTTTTTTCTTCAATGACATACTCCTGAGTCCAAATGAATGCCCCCAACTTGTTGATTTTGTGAAAAGCCACCCAGGACATCCTTATTCCGCATCTCAATTAATTATTTTTGAGTCTGTAATCTGACCAAGTATCAAGTGTCATGAGAAAATCATGATGTTGAGTTTGCTTACAATTTAAATGACTTGTGACACCCATTCATAGATACTATAATTTGAGAAATTTTCCACCCCCATCTATTTGTGACTTAAGAGTAAATAATAAATAGTAATATATGATGTGATATACCAACATACACTCTTTTTTGATTGAAGTTCAGGCTGACTGTTCTTAATTTTTCCAAAATTTTGAGGCTGAATTGTTCTTGATTTGTTCTTAAATCATTAGGGTTTAGGCAATCTAGACATTAGAAAATATACAAGATAACAGTGGATGTTTATGAAACAGGTATTGTTTTTCAAAATGTATAGCCCTTGTTAAAAGTCTTGGTACATTTATGGCCTTTTACACACTGATTGTTTCGGTGTTTCAAGGACTTTTGTCAAACACTGTAGAGCCTGAAAGGTTTTATATCAGTTTCAGTCCATTTTACGTTAGTGCTTCAGCCTCAGTTTGTTATTAATTTGTTCTTAAGTTTTCATATATTTCGAAGCTTGTGCTCTTATAAAATTGTTCATTATGTAATTGTTCTTACAGAAAAAGAGTGTAGTCCAGCTGTATATATTCTAGTATACACTAAAGGACATGCCCAGTGAATATCTGAAGCTATCAGAAAAACTTGTGTGGGCAAATGAAAATATTTATTTGGAGCTTCAAACCGCTTATAATGATTTGGCTTCAAAAGTGCTAAATGTATTTGACCACATTACAGAAGTTCATAGGGAAATCAAAATAATACCTGTCATCTATGAAGATGTAGAGAGATCATGTAATGTTTGCAACTTTCCATGCTCACAATGTACTAGACTTGGAGTGGGCAACCTATGACTCACAGCCCACAATCTGGCCAGTGAAGGGAATGTTTGTGGCACTATAGCCTATTCTATGTTAACTTTTGGTGGTTTTAGGATAGTTTGGATTATTGGGTTCTGACTAGTGTAAGTGTTGCTTAGTTTACTGTACCTTTTGCCAGCTTGATGAATAGATTTGATGGATCTGTCCCACCTTCCTAAAAGGTTACCCAGCCCTGTACTTTTGGTCTCAGGAGAAAGTTGATTGTTGTTGATAATTTGTGAATCTGTATCATACATGTATTATGAATGTTCAGGTATAGCTAGTTTGTGGTATAATACTAATCAGAAATAATTTTATGTTCAGGTGTGGAGAGGTATTTTGTGAGAGATGCTGTTGCTATCGTCGTAGACTATCCCCCAACTGTGAGCCCTCAGCAGATGGGCATTATTACCGGGTATGATGTTTCATGTTTTATAAACATTGCCCCATTTTCTGAATTGGTCATAGTATTTGTTGTAGTTTGTAAGGTTTTTCATTTTTTTCATATAAAAGCTTGAGCTTATAGCTGTTAACATCTGTCACTAAAATGAGCCTTGATATTTGAGGGCAATAGTATAGAACAGCCATTACCTAGCATTCAAAATTGCCAGAAACTGATTCTTCATACCCATAGCTTGCTGAAGCAATATGTAGCCAGAAGAGCTGAGTGGTGGTGGGAACAGAAACAGATCCAAGGAGTTCTTAGGCAAATTTTGTTAAGATCACAAAAGAAATGATCACTCTGCAGCAATCACAATTAATAATAAGCACAAGTGACTAACTTGTACCCTCCCTTGCAGTAGAAATTCTTCCTTTATCCTTTTGGCACTATTCCCTCATTTCCCAGAAACATACTGGAAATTTCTAGAGTCATGCCCCTTTTATGCAGTGAAAATAACAAAATTTGAGCCATTACAATATTATAATTTTGGAAAACTGCTGCAAACTCCTATATGATTACATCACAATGCATAGTTTAGTCGTTTTTACATGCATTAAGAAATTACATCAACTGGATACAAATGCCATTGAAATTGCAAGGTAACTAAAATAAACTATACACATAGCCTAGAAGCTTTGCCTAAGTTTATTTGAAAGTAATAGAACAATTAATCTATATCCTTCTTTACTAGTTTTATTTTCCAGGGTTCTCTCTTTTGAGCCTCTCACAGATAAATATAAGATTTTGTCTTACAATAACTTTTACTGAGCAGATTTTGCATGAATTTAGCAATGGAGGATCTAGCTTTTTAGAAGCATAACCTGGTTACCCATTGATGAGGTTGCATTTGCATTATGTAAAGTAGATTACTGTTAGAAAGTTTAGATATATAATAATGGATCTTCCCTCTCTGTGTTGAAGGTGTGCTATAGTTGCTCTGATTGTGGGACACAAGGTTTGGGGCAAACAAGAAGTGTATTAGGGTACTTTGAATGCCAAAAGGCTATGAGACATACCAATATTATCACAGAAATGAGGCGCCTTGTTGACGGATTCAAGGCTAATGTTAGAGCCTCAAGGTTGGAATCAGTTGTTGCAGATACAATCTCTACAATAAAAGTTCCAGCTTGGCAAATGTCTGAGAAATGGCTGGTAAGAACACATTACACTAATTTCTTTTATTTTCCCATTTTCCCATCTAGGCTATGGTGCACTTGGTTCTTTCTTTTCCCTGTCCAATTTAGTGCACTTTCAGCAGCCACCCTATCTCTATTTGAATTTGTATGGTTTTATTAACTATGGTTTATTGCAAGAGGGAAAGTGTATTTGCCATGAGTACGACATCGTGACAATCTCAAAGCAATAAGGTTTTAGGCATAGGCTTGATATTTAAAAACTGCTAATTCAATATCTTGCATTTCAGTACTTGGTTGGCATAGTTCAAATGTTATATATTACTAGTATATGCAAAATAATGTGGATTTAGGAAGGATTTAATGGAGATGCAGTGTTTGGCTTTTGGTTTTGTTTTGATTTGTTTTCTTTCATTCACAAAGTGCAAAGTATATGAGAAAAACTCACAAAGAGAGACCATTCACCCAGACATCTGAATTCAAATCTTTCAAATTAGAAGGGGCCTTGATAAGTATGCTAGGAAGGGGTGGACTGGCTGGTTGGGCACACCCAGTTACAAAACAGACAGATTACTCCTTTAAATGTAAAACTATAGGCTGCAGAAGATTGGACCTCTAAAAGGCCCACACAGAGCTAAAATATAATTTAGTATAGGGGCCCCAACCATCACTTTCA
Organism: Mastigias papua; assembly: GCA_964019165.1. Taxonomy (NCBI): domain Eukaryota; kingdom Metazoa; phylum Cnidaria; class Scyphozoa; order Rhizostomeae; family Mastigiidae; genus Mastigias; species Mastigias papua. The sequence goes on along the minus strand of OZ025270.1, from coordinate 6,501,555 downwards.
GTAAGGGCCCAGTTCCACACTGCTCCGTTACACCACTGCACAGGTTTATTTGAGTTTGTCTAGTTTTATTCACTAAGACTTAGTATTGGATGACAAATTCCTGCATTTATTTCTTTCAAGCACTTCTGTCTTTTATTTGGCTCCCTCAGGAAAGCAAGGAGGTTGAGTGGTGTGGTAATTGCTCTAGAAAGTTCACTTTGTTCATGCAAAAGCATCATTGTAGGTGAGAATTTTATTTGCATTGAACAGTTAGATCAATATTCAGGAAACACAACTGGTGCCAACTTGGTGCTATATTCATTGCATTACTTATAAAATTAAGTTGCATATTTTAACTCAAAAGCCTGTGTAGTGTAGTGAACAAGAGACTGCTGAGAGGGGGGCAGGATGAGAGCAGATTTCCTTTGGTGCAAATTCTGAGAGGGGCCCAAAGTCTATTAAATGATTATTTGGGGACTTCTTAGTTCATAATGATGTCATCAGGTGCTGCATTTTTTCTATTTAACCCCAGGCCCCATAAAGCCTCTTGTCAGACCTGGTTCTGAAAACTTGAAGTACACTAGATGCATAGGTGTTGAAACGGTTCTCCTATCTATTCATTTATTTCGAATGTGATTACGTGCTATGGATATTTGGTGAATGTGACCTAGTATTTTGTCGCGTGTTGCTTTTCCCGTTTCCAATTACCGCCCCTTTGGTTGATCTTTGTCTATAGGCACAGTATATGATTGGTAATGAAGTGTATCTATACATTTTAGTTAAAGTTGTGCCATGCCCTATTGCATGTCCTTTTTTCATTCCTTTTTCTATTTAATTCAGTTTTATTTCCTTACGTCTTTTGACGGTCTTTGTAGAAGGGATGAATTATTTCCATTTCCAGAATTTGCTGTGCAGTATTCTGCAACAAATGTTGCAGCCAAGATTTGATGCTCTATTACAACGACATGGGTCTTGCTGATTGGGCCATTATCCGTGTTGTTGGGTGTCCAGATTCTGAACCAAACGTTTGTTGCTATTTGAGAGTTTGTTCTCATTGCCGGGAAGATGCTGAAAATCTGCAAGTAAAGCGAGTTGTCAACACGAGAGCACACTCAGCAGAGGTCAGAGATACATTTGGTATGTTAACATCTATCTTGGACAGTTTCCGGTCCTATCAAGCAAGACTGGACAAAGATATTCTGTTTTACCAAGAGATGGTTGAGGGCTTGATGGAAGGACAGGGTAAATTCAAGGAAGTATCTGAATCGAACCAGAATGTTGTTAAAGTATTTGCCAAACTTCAGATAGATATTTCGTATCTGCTCTCAGAGTACGCTACCTGTCTGTGTAATTTAAAGAAAATAAAAATGATGACACAGAAGGAGATTCTGCTATTACGCAACATATCACAAGTACACTACAAGTACTATCATAGCAATATGTCGACTTTCAAGTGCTTTAGAGATCAACTGGGCAAAACAGTGCCAGCTGATATGCTGGTAGAAGTTCAGAACCATGCAGACAAACACGCCATCATTAGCACGTGTATAACAACTCGTCAGCTGGGGCTAGAGCTACTGCACATATGCACTATGTACAGCTTGGATCTGACAGTTGCTCAGAGTATCGGCGAACTTGACAGAAGGTGCAGCGAGGACCTTGGGTCTATCATCAAAGTCTTGGGTGAAGACTGGGAGGAGTACTGTCAACGTTTGAGCGCACTCGTCGAGGAGAGGTTTAAGTCGAAGAAACTTATAGCACTTCATCAACTGGTTGACAAACGTGACAATGCAGCTTTGGAAAAATCTCTTAAGAAAAGGTGCTTTGTTGTTCTGTTTCAGGTGCAGAATCAGTTGCTTGCAAAATCATCTGAAACGAAGTTCGCTACAGCAAAATCGACATTAAAGGAGCTTGTTACAGATCTGGAACCAAGTATCGATTGAACCTAATCGAAGCGCATTTATGAAGAATTGCCCAAGCGGGAACTTCTTGCTATGCTGTACATTTGTATTATTTTTAGCCTATGTTTAGAATGATGTTATTTTTTTAAGATTTTGAAAAGTACGTATTGTATATACTTATAGTATTTTGTAAGTGATTAGAGAGTTAATTGTTCCTAAGGAAGAAGCTTCAATGGTATTAGTATCTTCCTAGAATGTTACCAATGGAATTTAGCTCGCATTGAGTTCATTGTCCAACTTTACCCATATCAGGCCCGTAGCCCGCTTGAATTCTCAAGGGGGCACAGCAAATATATATAATACATACATACATGCATTATATATATATATATATATATATATATATATATATATATATATATATATATATATATATATATATATATATATATATATATATATATATATATATATATATATATATATATATATATATATATAGACAAGCGGCGATAAATTCCAATGTATCTTCTACCATAGAAAAGTGCTCAACAATGTAATGTAGCGATACGATAAGATATATATATATATATATATATATATATATATATATATATATATATATATATATATATATATATATATATATATATATATATATATATATATATATATATATATATATATATATATATATATATATATATATATATATATATATAAAGTTCTTTTCTTTAGGAGGGGCACAGAGTCAAGTTTCACAAGTTCAGGGAGGCCTTGCCCCCCTTGGCTACAGGCCTGACCCATATTTCGAAGAACAAAAACTATCCGTATCTCTTTGAGTGACTTCCATTTCCTCACTTTGAGTACACATGTGGAGTATTGCATCTGATGGTCTGCCAACAGTGATTAGTAACCTTTTTTTAGTTTGCTTAGTTTCTTTTTAGTTCATGATCTCAAGGAGTATGTTGCATAGTTAGTCATTTATATGTTGTTTTCAGTCATTATTGCAGCTGATGCTTGTCCAATTCCTTTCTGTACAGTTCATATCTAAGCATTATTAATTCGATTTATAATTTTATTAGGTGATTAAATTTAATGTACGTATTAGTAATTATTGGATTAATTTCTTATTTATATTTTGCACATGGTGATGTGTTGTTATATGTAATTTGTTTATTTTATGGATTTTTTTTATCTCGCCGTACCTGCTTTTAGTTCATCTGGTGATTCATTTTCTCCATTATGGCTAATAAATAATGTAATGGTTCTTAGCATTGCTGAAAGCCCTGAACGCCACAACTTCGATATGGGCATTCACTGAACTCTTCTTTATTGGAAAAATAAACTTGAGTATGAGAACCACGACGAAATGCATTGTGCGGACCAAAGTAGAAAGAGCAATCTATTTGTAAATATTTCTTCATTTAGTTGGCACATCCATAAAATAAGGATTTGTCAATTCAATAAAGAAACATTTATAAAAAGTTTTTTCTCTCTGTTTTGATCCTCGTAATTTTTTTCATCTTTGCTCTCGTGCTCAAGTGTACAATTAAGCTGCGCTTCCCGAATAGCGGAACAACATTAATTTTTTTCCTATTAAAAATAAAGATATATGTTTTATAGTGTACAAATTAACCATATAAATCAGTTGTATGTTTAGACCTCCACTGAGTCCCTGAGGTTGACTCACTGAGCCCAAGGTGTTTGATTGAACCAAGGTTAAGAACCACCAGAATACAGAGTTGTTTGTTATCAAGTCAATTCTGTGTCAAATTTCTGGTCTTGGTTGGAATGAATGGAACTGCTGCACAAAACCTATTTTATTCAGTTCGCTCTTTCTCGGGTGCTCCAAGATCCAAGAGTGAGAAGAAATTTCATGGTAGATTACCAAACTCCTTATAGCTCGAATATTCTGTGATCTAACCATGGATGTTTTATAGATTTCGCTTGTACCTTGGCTTATTCTCATCTTAATATCCATTTTCCTGATTTCACTAATGGGTGTTTTCCGTCTGAGATCGAACATAATCCCAATGTAGAGAAGTTGTCACACGATTTTCGGATAGTATTGAGTTGGCCATTAGAGTCATACGCATTGAAACATTTCTGAAATGAATAGCCCTTTTCATTGTGTTGATAATGGAGTTGACCATAGTACAGAATGGTGCCCACAAGTTGTGTAGTAGACCTCTGAATTCCTTGAGGTCAATTTGCTATTTTTGATAAATTTAACTGGAGTTTTGTTCTCCTGCAGTATTTGACCAAATCTTTTCCTTAATAACTCATTAGAATCATTAGATTATCTATAAGGGATCGGTGCCAAGATTTGAACCTACACCCTTACCGTTAATAGTCATTCATGGATGGATATATTTTATCACTGATTCAAAAAATGTTTTTCCATGTAAAATATAATCAATTCGAAATGAAAATTTACTAAATCTAGCATTGAATCTCGAAATTTTTCTGGCTTTCAATCTTTGTATGAATATTATCTGTAACCCGAATAGCAGTGGAACATTAAGCAGGGCATCATTTTCTTTTGCGATATTTTCGATACACGAGTGTAGTTGTTAGTTTCTTTGTAAAAATCGTTGAGATATTGTTTAAATTTATTGATTCTTCAACAGGGAGCAGTGTCGTAATTGAATGGCAAAGCAGCGAAACATTTCGCCTATGGTACACTTCATATCTTGACGAAAAGCCCATTCATATGACGGTGAGTAGTTTGCTACTGAAATTCCTTGACTGCTTGCTCCAATGCAGTACTATGCCATTGATAGCTGCTCCGCGAGAAAGTGTTACCTCAACATTGATTCAACTCCATTTTAACTCCAGGTAAGACTCACATCGCTAGTAGAGACAGCAAAGTATATAAGAAGCGTGTTATAGTAGCTACGTAATTTTTTTTTATAATAGTAATAATAATATTAAATATGCACTTATAGAGCGCTAAAATCTATACACATATATTCTAAAGCGCTGAACAAATTCGTATTAAAAACCTTTAAATTACAGCAAGAAAAGCTAAAAATTGTCATTCATATATTCAAACAATTATCAAATAAATGCGTGTTAAATCTTTTTTTGAAAGTATGGACGCTCTGAGATCTTTCAATTTCAGCAGGCAGTTTGTTTCAGAGCTTAGGGGCTGCAGTGCAAAATGATCTGTCCCCACGAGATGTAAATTTTGTCTTTGGGACTATTAAAGCCATAGATTTTTCTGACCTCAATTCGTATCTATCACTGGTTTGTAACCTCAACATATCTTTCAGGTAGGCTAGAGCCATGTTGTTTTGTGAGCAGCGTATTTTCATTTTCTGAGCTTGTGGGCAGCATATTTTCATTCAAATTCTTTGCTGACTCCTATTGCCTTTGGTTTGATATTGGGTATGTCAAGCAGAATGAGGTAAATGAGAGCTTGACGTTGTAAAAGCGCCTTCTAAGAATGCAAATAGATTCTTCAGCTGCAAATTTGCTATTATTATTGAATGGTTGTAGATGTCAATTAGGGCCTGGATGTAACATTGATTAAATTGCTAGGCTATCTCCAAGTGGTCTCTTCGTATCGATTTGTGAAATTGATTAAAATAGCGTAAAGAAAATAGTAATTCAACAAGTTATCTGTAAAAATTAATAGATACGAATATTTATGGACAGAAATGTAATCAATGGCAAACTTTACAAGTATTTTTTCTCTTCCACACAATCTTTCATCTTCTTTTGGCAGCATGCTATTTTTGGCTCATACTTTTTTCAAGAGTGCCCCACAGAAAACTGTCTCCAAGAGAAAGATATTCCAGGCCGGGGCTCAAAGTATTAGTTTCTAACAGCTTGCACAGCGAAGAAATCAAGTAATTATTAACTTGTCTATCAGTCATCACATTCTGAAATTTTTGTATGCAGCTGCCTTTTAGGGTGATCAATTTGGTCAATTGAATCAATTGAAAATAATTGAAGTGATCAATTGAAATAATGATTAGAAGGCTGTAAAGAAGATCCAAAGGAATTCATATTAGTTTGGCCAACCTCTCTGTTTCCACCAAGCCATATAAAAGGGCAGTAAATGAAGTTCGAAAAATTTACCCTATAATTTACTATAAGTGTCTATTCTCTTTAAGTATATGTATCTAGCCAAGTACGACTCCACTACCTGCATGCCAAAAGTTATAAGTTTTTAATGGTACGCACAAAAGGGGTCGTGCTTGGCTGCTACTACCCATCTCAACTTCTCAAGTATGTTTTATTTCCTTTCTGAAGCGATTTAAAGAGGGCAGTCTCTATGTTGTTGTGGGATCTTGTTCCATGTTAAGGCTCAGGACTGTAAATTGGAAACTGTTCTTTGTAAATTGTAATCAAGGCTTGGGTAGATGCATATTTCGGCTATTTCTAGTTGAAGAGCTTGAAATCTGGGACCTCATGGTAAACTTATCTTGCAAGTTTTCTGGACGTTTACCATATAGATTTTTGTGTGTCGTGCTAACCTAAGATATAATGATTTTTTCAGATGATTGAAACTTGCCAATTCTCACAGTATGACCTCTATCAATGTAACACATCTGATGGTGCTTCTTTGGGTAATGATTGCACTGTCAGTATCTTACATAAGAAATACATTAAAAGCTATGGACATTGATTCAGTTGAGAATAATGGAAGTTATTTGGCTGCAGCATTAAATGATACATCTTAAGGGCATTCTCTATGTTTAGCATTCCTACGGCAACAGACAGTACTAGATTAGTAGGAACAAGTAGTGAGAGGGAAGTCTGTGGTGATTGTGAGATGCAATATAGTGATGCAGATAGACGGTGCTAGCTACTTTGCATTCACTATTTTATGCAAAAGTAGTACCCTGCATTTGAACCAATATCTTGTATCTCACAATCACCATATGGTGATGACTATGTAGACTTCCCTCTCACTACCTGTTCCTACTTATCTTTTACTATCTGTTGCCGAAAGAAAGCCAAAAATGGTGATATGATTAAGTTAAGATGTAGCAAAAACACGATAATATACGGAAAAGTGGAAAGACTTGGTTTAAAATGTTTTCATTTCTTCGTGCAGCATTTGAATTCCGTAACACATAGAGTATGCTTAAATCATATATTACTTTGCAAATTATTAGCATTTATAAAGAAATGATGAAACTTGAAATAAAAAGACAGCCATAATAATAATGATAATATATGAAGGAGACACTGATTGCAGAAATCAGTATTGGCTGCAGATTGGACTTGGAGTGCTGTTTGTTTCCGTTGGATTGCTCTTTAAATATCTTTTGCATTATCAGTATATATTTAAATGTACACTTTCACTCATTTCTTGAGCTGGATTCTTCTTGTTAGTGTGATTATTGAGCCTGATATGGCGCTCACTTGCCTGTTTGAATCCCGTGAACCGTTCTACAACCTAAAACAATTCTTGCACAACGGAACAACGGAAGGCACCTCTGCTGCTCAGTGGGGCATTTCTGCTTGTATGTCCTACCATTCATTCCTAATTCCTAAATCATGGAACATCTGATGTGAGATGAACTTTACTTACATTGATGTAACTATGTTAAATAGTAAGCACCATATACAGTTGGGACCAGATGACCCCGTGTCCTTTCCCGCTGTATGTGATGCAAAACAAGATATTTTACTTTTTTTGTTAATTTTTGGAGTGAGATATAAAAAAATAATGGATTTAAATCAAATACACATGGTTGATCTTAATTTATGCTAGTTTATATTTCCTCTTTGATAGAAAGAGGTTACTTCCATGCTTAGTGCTAGAACCGTTGCACACGAAGTACCCTCTGCCTTAAAGAAATACTTAAGACTAAGCTTCCATTACGTAAATTCTTTGGTTGCTTGTTCATTCCAAATACCAGGAATGTGCCGAGTGGGGCGTGAGAACGACAACCCCCTCCCCAATTTTCAAGAAAGTTCGATAAAGTAGGGATTGCAGCAAAGAATTTAACGTATAATTGAAAGCTTGGCCAAGTCACCATGCAATTCATTCATTTTCTTATTCATTATTGGTCATAGTCAACTCTCTTTATCTAATAATGCAAATAACTTGCTATTTCTAGCAACTGTTATTGTCGTCTTTTTTCTAGAACGCACTGTTACAAAAGCAGAACTGAAGGTCACTTTTTCTGAACACCCTCCTCCAAGCAAAATTATCGAAGCACATTTGTGCCAAACACTGCTCCTAGTTTCATCCATAAAGTGCATCCATGGTAAGGACGATACTTCATGCTATTTCTAACTGTTCTGTCATTGAGACGGCGAATCTCCAGGCCTCGGTTGCTGCAGGCCTAACTCCTCTATTGTTAATACTGCTGTTCAGTATTCGCAGAATGATGAAGAAATGATAATAAGTCCACTTAATATCTATCTTAAACAAACATTACGCCTCCACAAAGAAACCATAGTTTGTTTTTTAGTCTCTTTATTGTGTTTTCTTTATTGGTACGTAACGAGATTTGAATTCACAATCTGTACAATGAAAGAGTTATTTCAAAACAAGACAGCATGAGTTCTCCGCGTGTGTTCATACAATAAAACGGTATGCAGATATAAAATTTGCACTGGAATTCCTTTTGGAATCATCTCCTAGGCTTTCTCCTAAGTGTACTGCAATGGCCTACAAGTCAAAATTTGCTTAGTATCTTTCATTTTTAATTCCTAAAACTTCATGATCATCAGCCAGAAGACAGTTGCATAGGGACGATTGCTCTCCGGGAAAATGTCAGTGCAACAAAGCGATGAGGTTTGTTTGTGTGCTCTTGATTGTTGTAAAGTTTAAGCTAAATCGGCATTTATGATTACACCTGGGAAGATAATCTGAGATGATTTCTAGAAGATTAAGCTAGCAGTTTAATTTCAGGTACTGTAGAAAGGGATCTGACTTGTAGAGCTAAGTCTGATAGACAACTATTGTATTAGGGATTGGAAACTGGTATCACATTTGAGCTGCCGTCCTGCTTTCAGGAAATATCACCAATAGATGCAACTTCAAACCAACATTTAAATGATCAATAGGCTGTTTGCCATTGAAAGAAACTATGTTGATTATTTCCGTACGTACCTGGTTTGACATGTGTTGAATTGTAATAACAAATGGTTCGTGTGCAGTTTCAATTCATTATACATAACTGGCAAACCTAATTAAGCCTTGACTCCAAGAGGAGGGGAAATCCGCGATCAAACGTTAATGTGAAGTCTTAAGATTAAGACGTAACAGCATAGAAAACATAGTTATATACTGTATGTAAATATACGGTAAAAAATTACGCGGTACGCACGCAGTGGCAATCGCAATCAGGTTACGTCCAGTTCTACAATTGAACTAAGAGAAAATTTGGCCGTGCTAAAACTGCTCAGATGATTTTGATGCAAGTTTGCCACTGCGCATCTTTTCTCCTCTCCCCTTTGACAATCTGTAGCTTTCGCCTTGATACGATAGATATATTATCAAAATATTATAGTTCAAATCCTCCTTCCAGATAATTTGTTTTGAGGCTTGATGTTCTAAGTTTTTTTATAATTTTACACTCAGTTGCTCTAATATTCTTTCATACTTCAAGCGTGATTTTTTGCAAATATTTAAGAAACTATATGCAGTTTCTGACACTTGTTCGGGCCTGTTTTGTTACAAAAGTTATAAAAACTGATATTTATAACAAAATCATCAGAATTTGTTTGCCAAAGGAATGTAGGTAGTTGAGTGTTTTGAATCACAATTCGAGTCACAATTCGCCGTTGTCTTTCTTTCTGATTTCTTAACTGAGGCTGAGCATGTTCTGGCTGTGTTCATATATTTTTGAAAATTTAAACCTCAGTAGGTTCTCATAAGAAAAGAACCATATTACAAGAAGGACGCCTGCAGCACGGAGGGGATGGGGCAAAAGGAAGCGAGATGTGACGTTTTGAGTAGCACTATTCATTGTCGTCACAGAACTTGCAGAACATAAGAACATGCCATAAAGCAAAGAGCAGACCGGAGTGGAAGGGGTTTGACGCTCACTGTGATGTCATTTAGCTCAATGCTTTAAACAATAAAAATGTATTTGACTCCAATGGCCTTTAAACAGACGTTCTTAGCACCTAATGTTTCTGACTGTGAATTTTCAGGAAGCAAAGATGAATATTTCAGAATCTACCACAATGGTAGAAAATTGATGAGAGCAGTGAAAGTGACCAGTAGTGGGTCCAAGGGGACTAGGGGGCCATGATCCTCCGAAGAGATAAAAGCCATCGTAATTTTACAATATACTTTTAAGAATATAGATGATTTCACCCAAGTGCCCCCTCCCCCAAAAATGTCCCATGCCTCCAGATCCGCCACTGAAAGTGACCCTGACACTAGTGACTGAAGACTGGTATTTTTGAATTTTTGAAATATTCTGAATGAAGATTTAAAGGTCTATTTTATATTATGAAATAATTTGTTGGCCCAGCATTTGCTGCTCAAAAGTCTTGATGATCCTGTTGAATCTCTTCCCTCTCGGTCTGCTGCATGTTTTGTAACAACTATGCTTCAAACTAATAGCTTGCTTGTATTGTTTTCGGAAATTCTTCAGTGTTGATTATACAGGTTGCCTGTAAAATTCAGTGAAGATTCATCTCGGTTAGAGATAGTGTAAGGGTTCTTTTTATCATAATATTCTCTCTTAAAGTCAAGCTTGGCGCTGCTGGGGAATAGGGGGCTTCAGGCCTCCACTTTTTGCCAGTCAACGATTTTTCTCGCCCTCGTCAACTTATCAAGCAATTTTATTGTTTGTAGCCATCCACTTTTTGTATGTAGCCCCCACTTTCTATTTGGCTGCGCCGTGCCTGTAAGTCTGTAATCTAGCTAAGAAGATCATATCGTTAGTGATATGACATTAAAAACACACATTTAGTACTCTGTATACAAAGTTTACCCCCCCCCCCTCCCGCCTCTTTCCTGTACAGACGTTCTTGCACTGCACAGTGTGTTGATGAATTTTAATGACTTTCATAACCCACGCAGTGAAGAAATAAATATAATACTTACATATTAGCACTATAAATAATGAGGGTGAAAGCAGTAACACTTGAGGAGATGTCACAAAGTCTTAGTATTAGCTGTGTTTGAAGTAAGGTATACAGTTTTTAATAATTTTCCGTGAATGGTGTGACAGCTCTCCTTTACATAAGGAAACTTACTTTTTCTTTTTGCTGGTTTTTGCACTCAACTTTACCGATATCGTTTTGAAATTTATGCTCTAAATAGACTGGCTGCAGCAAAATACCTGACATCCTTTATAGAATATTATTTTGATTAACATTTTTCAGATCGAACTGCCTGTCAAACAGAGTACTAGATCATAAATTTTGCTAAAAGACACTAATCCTCCTTTATTGAACTTTGGCATTGATATTATATAGCTTACATACTTTTAATTCTAAACGGGCCAATATTCTCAATATTTACGATCATGTTAGCTGAGTTTCCGCCCTAAGGTGACTTTCACATTTCTGGTATTGATTGTTGTATCGATGCCAGTGATATGCAAGTGAACTGACCATGATTGTTGTGATTACAGATCTTGGTACCAGACCCCTATGTGAAAGCACATGATTTGTACATAGATTAGATTTTTACGTTGCAACTACAAAGTGATTATTGTCTCTTGAGTAAATGATCAGCCTATATATCCAGACAAGTCAAGACAGAAATACAACACTGGTCAGAGCGAAAAAGCTCAATCCGATAATCATTATTTTAATTGCTTGTAAATTTTCGAGAGCATAGGATTAGCGTTTGTGCCAATGCAAGAGTCTTTTACGGGTACACTGGTCAGACATTGTAATGGACGTTTGGGAGTTGGGCCTATGTACATTTGAAGATTTAGCAACATCAGGAAATCCTTGCTATCTATTAGATTTATTTATTGTTCATATTTAGCAGAATGCTTATATGTTTCAGAAATGTTCAATATGAGCCTAGAAACCTACCTGAAAATGCTGCTCATAGAAATTTGTTACTGTAAAAGAATTGGCCGGAACCATTTAATCAATGATTTTGAATACACCAACTTCAATGCATAGTGTAGAGCAGAAAGCAATTTCGGGATAAACTTAATAAATCTTGAAAGTTTGATGAGGAATGTAATGAATATGATATACATGGTCTCTAAAATTTTACTAGAAAGCCATGAAATTCTTAGGAATTGTATAGGCTTCTGAACATTCGACAGCGTTTTCTTGCAATTTATCTTGGTCGTTTTTGTGGTTGGTTGGTTATTGCCTGTCCTAATTTATAAGTTATTCGGGAACCTCTTCAACCATTGCGCCTTATAAGTCCTTTTGATTTACCTTGCTCTTATAAGAAAGCCAGAAGTTCCCTTAGATGTTGCCGACAAAGAAAAATTGATGTCATGAGTAGAAAAGGGAAAATCGATGTTATAAATGATAACAGGAAACTGGCAGCCATAAAGAGAATGAGTCGTAACGTCCATTCGTTGCAGGGCTCCTGCAAGCCCTATACTAATTTCCTTTACTTTCAAATGAATGTCAAAGTAGAAGAAGCTAATTGCACATTCTTTGCATTCATGTTTGTGGTGTTTGGGGATCTAATCACTTTTACGATTCTCTGTATATTTCCACTTTTCTTTTGTGAATTCGAAATTGGTATTTTCCTGATTAGTTTATTAACTGATTGTTTGATAATATGGAATTTGTGTAGTAGAAATTGCACTTTCTTTGCACCCCTTCCCTACGTATTAACTGCCTGCAATTCCCCTATAACAATTCACCATAAAAACTCGGCATCTTTGTAAACTTCAATTAGCGTAGGTGGAATGCACATCAGCGTGCCTGCAGAATTGTAGATATTAGGGAGAGACGTCAATGATTAATGATTTGTGCCGTGATTTCGTTACCATGGAATCGCGAAGTCCCCTCCGAATTCAATACCCTGCGCCCAACTGAGGCTCCATTTAGGCCTGATTGTGTTAAATTTAATTTGTAAACACGAGAAGCGGCAGCAGCTGTGATCGTCCTTGTACGGCACATTTGATCAAATCTTTCGCGAATTCGTAGAGACAAATGCAAGCATACATCCAATGGGTGAACTCTCAGCTCAGAAAAAGACCTGGAAGTCGGGTCGTCGACGACCTTCAGAGTGACATGAAGGATGGCGTTGCGTTGTTACAACTCATTGAAGTTGTTGGTATGTGTACAGTTCTATTAGGAATTAGATTGCAATAAAAGGTCAAAATAAGGGACTTATACGGGAAGTGTGTTTTGAAGCTACCATTACCGCGTTGATTTGGTTCCGTAGTCTGAAGCGAAGTCTGGAATGGTCAAGCGTGAATGAGCAACATGGTTATGTGGTTTTCTTCATTCATTTCAATGTCTATCATAACTATTGTTGTTGTAAGAAAAGCATGAATAATGTAATGTCCTCCATGTGTAGCCTTTAAGTCCATAGAAAAGTGGGTTAACCCTGAATCCATAATTTAGAATTTTGCTCCTATAAACCTCTTTGTTTAGAGGATATATGCAGACATAGAACGAAGTGATTGACTGTATCATAGCAAGTACGATATTGATCGGAATTATGTGCCTAGCCACCAGCAATTGTCTAGTCAAGGAAATTACAAAGAAGGACATTCGAATCTGAAAATGATACATTAATGTGATATTGAGTTTTGCTTCTGAGAATCAATTGCCTTTTTATGAACAATTATGGTGCTAGTGAGTTGTGACCTGATATATTTTAGGTATATCTATGATCAAATAAATTCATTGGCTATTTTTCCATTCAAGGAAATGAGAAGATGGCTGTTATTGAGAATCCACTTACAATATCAGAAATTTCTTCCAATGTTACAAACGTCCTCAAATTCATGGCAGAAAGGAAAGTCAAAATGCATCAAATTAATTGCAAAGGTAAATCTCAGATTAACATACATGGTCATCTGGGTCTCTTAAATAGTCCATTGATCATATGTCTTCGTTTTATTCGTAGGATATAGTAGAAGCAGTAGTGGTTTCCTACAGAAACAGTTTATTACATTCTAAACTTTTAAGATGATGCATGCCTTGCTCCAGGTTCCCTTTGATTTTATCCAGGACTCTTAGCAAAAGCCACATTCTTGTCTATTCTTATCCAGTTGACTCTGTGGAATTCTAGGGTCACATCATACTATACTACTGCTTACTGTTAGTATATGATCTAGTAGAACTGCAGATTTACCCAGTTTATCTTCATTGCATGTTGAACAGCAGAGTGCTTGTTCTAGTTCAGATTCAAATATTTATTTGTGTAGCACATACAATCCAGAATTGTCATTGCTTATAATTTATGTTATATATTTTTAAAACATATGACATTTCTACTTTCATTTTGCTTTCCTACAAATAGTTCAATGCTGACTGCTTTTTCCTTGAATGAATCTTATAAGTACCAAACTGTGAAGCTAGGATGCCCTCAGAGAATTGTATATAATACATATTACTTATGAGATATAACTGAAAAACTGAAAGACTTAAAGAACCATTTGAGCATTACTGTTTTATCATCAACTTAAGTTTGCTTTTTTGCCTTGTTTGTATAGTGGCTTTTGTGCCACCTAAGAGATTGATATGCAAGCATTTTTGAAGGAATTATAATCCCAGTGCCTATTTTATTGAAATTGTTGAGCACCCCACTATGCAGTGATGCACTATGGCCACAAGCTACTTAATTTGTTCAGTGACTGCACTCTGTTACTCTCCAAAATTACAGGTGTTATGTCTGTTGCTTGAAAGTACACTAAACATTCTTTCTAGCTTATAATGAAGTGCTCCAGAAGGACACTGTTGACAGGAATGATAGTCAGTCATATTAAGTGAACTTTCAAAATATCAGCATTATGACTAGTTTCCTAAAAAGCTTTTTAGACAAGTTCACTAGACCACACTGTCATTTGTCAAGACCACAAAATGTCACCAAGGCCACATTACTTAAGCACTGATGTATCCATTTAGTAAGACTATTGCATAATACAGAATTTAATCAAGGAGCTTCCAGGTTTAATGAAATGATGACCTGAGTCATTTTCTGTATGAAAATGGATTATTTAAGTGAATGTGGAGTAATAAAGTCAAAGTCATTGTTTCATGTATTGCTATTATCTAACAGCATGTTTTCATGTTAGGATATGCAGAAATTAACAATATGTTTAACTCCTTCTGAGACAGGATTTTTTGTTGATGGATTCATAATTAGTCATATGCTCAAAGCATATAAATAGATCCAGAGTTTGGTTAGGGGGGCATTTTCCATATCCACACCCTTCCAAAACTTATGGAATATTGTATAGAGTGCTTAATTCATTTCTTATTCATTTTTGTTGTCTAATTCATGTGGCATGTCTCTGAACACAAAGTTCCATGATACAAACTATTACTGTTTGGGGGGCTATCAGCTCCATAGTCCCCCTTGGGTCCATGTGTGGCTCAAAGAAATCAAACTAGAAAAGCACAATCAATCAATCAATTAACCATTCAATAGCTATGTTGTATTGATTTACAGATGTTGACAATCCTGGTCTTCCAGTTTTCCCTTTCATAATCTTTCTGAATGAAGATCCCAGCATTATTTTCATTTGACATTCATTTCAAGCTATCAACACATGTTTTCCTTTACATTTTTCTGTCTGTCCTACCATTCATTTGACCTGCTAGTAACTAACTTTCTAGAGCTTTCTTTATGCATGACTCTCCTTGCATCTCAAGTTGTTGTTTTCTACTTGTGTCTACTGCAGATCTACTTCTGTGTGCTTTTATGGGTATATCCTCATTGCTGACTTTCTGTCTCCATGATATCTTTGGCAGTTTTCTCCAAAACCACACCTCTGTGGCTTCTAATCTGTTCTGTAGATCTCTTTTACTTTTCAACATCTAAGCCATTTAGTAGAGTTGACCACACATAGTACATAAGCACTTTGTCTTATTGTTGACACTGCATCTTAATTTTCTAGAAATCATTGAGGGTAACAAACGTGCCATCATGAGAGTTATTCTTGCCTTGGCTGCTCATTTTAAACCTGGATCTGTTCGCCATACTCACAATGACAATTCATTTGGTAAGCTTGAAAGAGCCTCCTCAACCATGTCATTGGCAGCAGAGGCAGCTTTAGCGCTAGCTGATGCAAGCCAAATGGTGTCAAGTGCTGGGTTGTCTTTGCATTACAAATATAAGTAAGTGCAATTTTCTGCATTTGTTAATGGTATTACCTATAAAGTATTTCAACTAATTGTCATATGGCTCATTTCTATGACTAATTTTCATATCAGCCTTTTTGACTTTTTGAAATCACCTTTCATGGAATATTGTTAAGTATTGTTTGGATGTGTAGTAGGTCCATGTTTTCCAAGCTGGAAGTAATTTGTATTAGGGGGAAATTTTTCCCATAAGGTGAATGGCAAGTTATCATTATCAAGCATAAATTGGTGTATTTTTATCATAAGCCCTGACAATCAATGCCTAACTTACTGAATTAATTGTACTATTTGTATAACTGATTGGGTTTTCCTTTGTATCTGATGTGCTACTAATAGATTATGGAATATAAGTGTATTATTTTTGGTTGTGAGCTGAAATCTAATGTCCCCTGCTTGTGGCAAACAATAGGCAGTTTTAGTTTGCTTTGGTGAGGAGGTAGCTGTGATGGATTTACCAGACAGAAGGGTTTGAGGGTGCAACATGCCCAGTGCTCTGTCTTTTGTCAGTAAATCCTGCCATGGCAATTTACCAAATGAAACAGTGATTTACTGACAAACATGGATGTTTATTCACTAATACAGCTTCAAAACTAAGCAAGGCTGAATGCTCCCAAGATTTTTTTCAGGACTTGTAATGCATACCTATAATAATGCATCGAGAAGACCTTTAATGGGGCAATGTGGTTGATGGGAAAGATAAATACCCCCACTTTTTGAAACTTTGATATGCTAGAATACTCCAAAATTATATAAAACTAGTAAAGTGTCTTGCGTGAATATCATTGATTTCATCCATAATTTTATCTGATGGTTTCTTTCCAGAGTGGCATATCTCTATACCAGACAGGGCATTTTCTTATCATTTATAGGGTTGTATCCTATAAAGTTGCCCAGTGGTTTTGTCCCCCTCCAGACTTCCATTCTCTTCTTTGTATGTTATTGTTCAGCACATGAATGAGCTATATGAGAACTATCATTATTAATTTTTAAAGTCATATGTAAGTAAAATAGATTAGCAAATAGCAAATTGGTTGTTCCTGGAGCCTCCAATTACCTGTCAAAGAGTTGCATGTGGCTTTTGACCCAGGGTTAAGCCAAAACTGGTTCAGAGTGGTAGTACCTATGAGTAATGGGTATTTCTTGTACTTGATTGCTTTCTAATTGATTAGTACTTTTACTTTTGTGTCAGTTAGATATTTAGTAAATTCATTAATTTTTTTAACTAGCTAGTTATTTATTCAGTAATTTAGATAGTTATTTACTTAGTTACTTGATTCATTAGTTATTTAGTTTGGTATTCAGTTATTTGGTTAGTTATTTAGCTATTTGACTAGTTATTGAGTATTTTAGTCAGTTAATAGGACTTTACTTGTTAATGTTACTCATTGCAAAGCAGGGCATCTTTGTCCAAGATACTGGGTGCTTAGTGCTCAAGTGTGCAGTGTGCAAGATCGCTGATGTGCACCTCAGGTGTGCACTTCATTACCTGATTCACCAGAACTCCATAATACTTCGACTTTATAATGGACCTCACTCCCACCACGCCCTCCCATGCTGCATAGAATCGCCCTTTTCATTAAGTGTGTAGTTCCGGTTTCTTGAAAGTATCTTCGACGTATGGATGTCATACTTCTCTTTTGGTTAGTGCTTGGTGAATATCAGGGAGGAAGCTATTAAGCCTATATTAGTCTCCATTATTTTGAATGACATTATTTGTCAGCCTACCCAGTTGTTGCTATCTTATCTACCTTTTGTGCATGATATTCTACATTATTGTACTTTTCCCTTGGTTTGTGTTGTAATATAAGTGTAAAGACAATAGGATGTAGAAGAACTTAAAAGTGATAGTCGGGGAAAATAACTGACTCAAGCAGGATGCGAACTCGCAACTTTTGAGTTTGTACGTATTGTGAACCTATAGCTCAGTTGCTGGAGCCTTTAACGTTCAAAGACAAGGGTTGCGAGTTCGGATCACGCTCAGGTCAGTTATTTTCTCGCATTATCAATTTGTTTGTAACTGTACCTGGTATCATTTAAAGCTCTACCTGCTTTCCATTTGATTATTTTGTTATCTCTTGTTCAGTGATTTAGTGCATTACTTGACACACTTTACATAAACAGGCAAAGACCGGATTTTGATAGAGAAATATCTCTGAGTGAACACTCTTTACATCAGTTATCAACAGCAGAGATCGTTCACTCAAGATCATCATCTTCTGCAAGCAGTACATCACAGAAGTCAACGGGCACTTTGCCAAGAATGAAATCTAAAAAACACGATGGAGATATTACCCCATCAAAGAAGTCTTCGAAGCAAATCAGTTCAGATGTTGAAGCAAATATTCAGAATGAATCAACCCCACATCGAAGCCATGCAATTAGCAAATATCTTAGCGACGATACTGTGCGTCATACACTACCAAGGAAAATTAAAGTAGGTGCTTCAAAATCGGATGGAGGCTCCACCAGGTCGTCAAGACCTAGCTCTGCAAATAGCAATTTGTCCGTGGATGATCACGTCCTTGCTGAGGAGCACAACAACATGATCTCTGATGTCAAAGCTCTGTCAGACTGTCTCCTTGATCTTCAAGCTATGGTGAATCTAGCGTCTAATCTTTTATTGAATATGAAATTTAGCCGCAATTTACCAGTGAATATGAAAATAAAATTTAGCCTCCATTTATCATTTTTTTAACAAAGACTGTGTGGCCTTTAAGTCATTTGTCAAGTCTTAGATTTTGCATTTTGCTTTTCCCTTTACAATCTTGCTAGCAAAGCACCGCGTCGAAAATCACATAATACCACATAATATATTTTCAAAAGCTTATGCATAAGCACATGGTATGGGGAAACCTATTGAATTCTCAATAGACATCACCAGCTGGTCAGCTGCTTTTACTGGCAATGCGTATGTTAGATGAATAAAGCCTTGGAAGCATCTGAGTGTTGCATCATTGCTAGGTTGTCTCCGATACTTGAATTTAGATGTCTAACAACCAATAAACGAATGTCTTTTACTCTGCCTCTGAAATTTTAAGTATCCTTATACTATTTCTTCCTACCCTAATGTTGCTATTGCACATATAAAGACATGCTTCACACATGCAGCCTTCACTTTATTTAGTTATTACAAGAAGATAAAGTTGATTGTAATGACAACTACGGTTCACCCTACGATATGATGTTGGATGCGTCTTCAGCGCAAGAACAAGTTGTAAGTTTTCAAGTATTGTCTTGCGTAATCCTGTAGAGTCTTGTTCACTATGGGATGAACACTACTTGTAAAATTTCGGCACTGTCTTTCCTTGTATGAAGTTGTATAGCTGCCAGATGTTTGATTGGTGGAGAGTTCTGATCAGATCTATTTTCTCCCAACCTAATTGACCAATCATCATGCAAAATGGGCTTAAATTTAGCTGTGGAACGCACGTGTGGTGAGAATCCTGCACGATGATTGGTCACTTAACTTGGGAGAAAGTAGACCTGACCAGAGCTCTCAAACATTTGGTGGCCATGATGTATGAAGTTCACGTGCTTCTCTAGTGTCTATGTTGCAGACCATTATATATTGAAGACTTCAGTGCACAATACCCAACATTGTGAGAATAGTATGGATGCAAAAGAGATATGGGTTGCATAGAAAGTAGAAGCTTTTTGTTGATGGCCGATTAAACGTTACCAACATGTACTGTAGCATTTGTTCCTAAGGCCATTAGCATGTTGTCTAGAACCCTGTATTATTTGAACTCAGAGGCATTGCCTTCAAGAATTCATTCAGTTGTAAACAAGAAGGAAGATTTGCAGATTCGGTTTACGCGATTGAATTTTTCTTCGTGCCACAGCGATTATCATGCAATATAGAATATAGAAAGTCAATGCGAATAGAGAGATATTTGAAATATAGAGAGATATTTGATTACTGGGTAGTTCTTCCGATCGATCAAGACCTTTTTATGCTACTAGTTAGTAAATGTACCGTTAGTAAGTGTTGGTCTGTTGATTTTTAACTGCATTTGATGTATCAGGTGGAAAACACAGCTTTGCGATAAATCTTAAGACCAGAATGACGACAAAAGTTTTGAAAACATTACTTCTTCATAAAAAATTTAACAAATCCAGGAATTTCGGTATAGCCAGATTGTTACAAGTTGATATGTTAAAAGTGATCTATTAAAACGCTTCGACCCATGTTTAAGTCATCCTCAGTAAGGCAGGGAGGTGTTCAAAGGATTTGTATGTAGTAGTGTAAGGATGTGTGAGGAATGGGAACGAGTTAGGTAGTCACGTGAGAGAAAAGAGAAGCAGTAGTAGAAATAGAGAAGCGAGAGGAGAAGGACGTTAGTTGGTAGTTTGAGATAAAGTAAGGATATCGTTGAGGGAACTGAGTTAAGAGATATTGGATTTGTGTATATATTGTATATATGTGAAAATGTTTTTGTTTTTATGATTCGCTTCTGTTACTGCATCGCGGCTTCGTCACAGTAGGAAAAAATATGTTGAGCATAGAATATTTATAGTACAGAACAATCTCAATCTGTTTTTGTTAGATAATCCTACAAGCGAGGCTTGATCAAGCAAACAAAGATTACCAAAGCTCAAAGGTGCATTTTTTATTAGTGAACTCGTCGTGTTTTTTGACTTTATTCTTTTATGGCAGTGTCTGTACTTTTAGAAGATTTTTTTGAAACGTTAATGAAACTTCTGCTTTTTAATGTCCTATTGAGATTGATTGGCGCAAGTCTGGTACTATGTGCCGATATTTGTGCAGGGATCATGCTGAAAGTAGGGAATAATCACCATTTGTCTAAGTCCATGCTAACAGTTTGTTTTGAAATCTTTTATTGGAGTAAATAAAATCTTTTTTATTGACATAGCAAGTTGGTTCATATTTGTTCATTTTAGAATACATCATCAGCCCTAAAAGAGGAAACAGTGAAGCTGCAAGGCGAAAAGGTTTGTTTTTCAGGTGTATTGGCGTTTGCTAGGGCATGACATCTAATTATTTCAGCGTGATTTGGAATTTGTATCATCAACGCAGATATATGTTATGAAGAAGTGCCACAAAAAGGTAATATCACATTGTGAAAAGTCTTGAAATTTTGGTGCGCTCAATTTTGTTTCTTTAGCCTCAGACCAGGAGAGTACTTCAGGTGCCTGAGGTATTTTGTACCATTGAGAGGTCTTTAGCCTTATCACAAGGGGGTGCTATTTGGCGTGATTTCTCCCTCTACATGATGGTAGTCATAAGGGTGAAACAGATTCTACCCTTACTGGCAAGTTTTTGTCACACTTCAGGAATAGTTTAATCATACAATGAAAAGGTGTTGCACTCATTTTTTTGATACTCGGTTTTTTAATCTGGCTTTTTATGTTTTTGTAAAGTTCAGTTTCGGCATTTTTGAGTTGTTTGTCTGATACCCTTTACATTACTGTTTATAGAGTGAAGATAATAAATTTGCTTGGCTTATAGGTTGGATTACAATCTCGTCTGAAGAAATTAGAAGAAGCAAATATTGCTTTGCGAACTGACCATCTTCGGCAGGAACTTGCATGTGATTCGGCAAGGAGTGCCAAGGAAGGAGCACAGAGGATTATCGATGATAGGGAGAGACAAATTGCTGACCTTCACGAGGAGCTGGCCAGAAAAGGTCAAATAATTGAAGACCAAAGAAAGGAGATTCATCATCTGACCGAGTTGATAAGTGGCAGAGAACACACAGAGGTAATTGTTCCTTTCATGTGGATTTTTCGGTCTAGTATACTTAGATGTTGTGTTAGGTGCAAGTGCAAGAAAATGAATGACTCGAGCGGGTTCCGAACTCGTGATCCCCGACTTTGTGTGTCAAATGCTGTATTACTGTAGCATCGAACCACGCTTTCAAGCACTCTCACTTATGAATGTGTCATTTGCTCGCATTGCCCCACTCTTAGTCAATTTGCTTATTCCAGAAGAGGGGACATCGCCCAACTAATGAATAATAACAAGAGTAAGGTTTAATCTCATTTTCTCTCAAAAACAGCTTGTCAAGTTTACTTTTGAATCTCACCCTTTCTGTGTTCCTTATATGTCTCTAATTTTTGCCCGAACTGAGCCTCTCGTTTCTTATAGAAAAGGAACATGTAATTTTGCTCTGCAAGTCTAGCTTTCCCCTTCCATGACTTTCTTTAATCTACCTTTGTTATTGAAGGCTGACAGGGATGCTCAACTGACAGTGAGAGATAATCTGGAAAAAGACTTACGAAGGCAAATAGAGGACCTTTCAGGGCGTCTTGAGGTGCTTAGTGATTCTGAATCTCAAATTACATCACATATGGATCGCTACAACAAGCGGCTAATGAGAATGGAAGATGCGATAAACAGAAAGGCGCATCCTAGAGAAGTATGGTTGTTAATGAACTTGCCTAAACTTTTATGCAACAATTGCCTTTTGTCTAAAAAAATTCCCTGATAGGCTAGAAATTCATGACTTTGTCAACATTGGTTGACAATTTCCATTGAGAAGAACCTGGTTTCCCAAGCGTTTGATTAGGATTTTGGGTATGTCTTTTCACAAGAAATATCAAAACCTTTGAAATAATATTTTGTATACTTGGTCTAATGTTTGAATGTAGAAAGAATTTTCTCATGCCAGACGACGTGCTCCCAACAGTTCTCTTATTGTGTACTGTGTATATTACTTTTCGTTACATCAAGAAGATCTTTTGCAGTCCTTTATTTCCTGTGATAGTACTTGCTACAGCCGGCCTATCTCTCTGGCTGCCTATTTTAGCAGTATTTAACAGCCTGTTTGTTTCTATGAAGCTTACTAAAGAATATGACAAGGCTCACCATACCCTCGAGAATCTGCGGTCAAGCTTTGGAAAGCATGATCCAAGGCAACATGCATTGGACAGTATTAGCCAGGTATATCAAGCTGACTTGAGCTTCTGTTATCCGCGATATTTGGGTAGCAGAGGGGAGTTTCTTTTCGTGAGATAGAAATTCTGTTTTCTTTCTGTCCGTAAGAAATAAGTTTGCGAATAAGTATTGCATTTTTGATTGTGCACAATGAGTACATCTTTTAGTCTAAAACTGTTTGAAAAGCAAGCTTTGGATTAGTCAGGAATTGAATATTATGAAGGGAATTTGGAAGTGTTTTTAGGTAGATAGGAACACTTGCTAAGAATGGCATTCAAGATTCAGGGGCCTCGACCCAACCTTGTTAAAGGTATAATCCTTTTGTAGAATACTTCAACTGACGGTTCATGCCAGGAATATTACCTCTGATCATCAACAGTAGAAAATGTGTAGAGAAGTCTACTGAGTTACTAGGTGCATTTAAGGTTTTATTAGGTGCAGTGCAATTAGTCTTTTTATGCGTGAGTTATGGAACCGTGAAAGTACGTTTAATTAGGCCTTTGGTGATTAGAACTGTGCTGTAGAGATGCAGGTGGAAATTGCGTCATTTTTCCAATCATAGTATGTACATTTTGGGAAAGCGATGCAGCAACAACTTATGAATCATTATTGGCCTATTTTACAAGCCCCACGTACATGTAACCCTGCCTAATAGCATTTCTGTTAGTAAGTAGTTAAACGACTTCCAGAAAACTTTAATCTTGCTCTATCGCCTTCCAGTACAATTATAATCCAAGCTCACCCCAGACATGTTTATAATTTGGTTTTGGAATCTCGGTAGGGAATGACCTTCAACCTCCCTCTTGTTGTAAGGACTATAGAAAAGTACAATGCATGGTAGGTAAAGAAGCGTGTTCTCAACCAAAGCCTGAATCTTTGATTTTGAGTTGTGTTGCTTTATAGTTTATCATTAGTGATCTGGTGTAAGCATAGAGATCAGGGGAACGTTTTATTAGGTTTTAAAATGGCTTGTTTTACTCTAGAGTATCAGTGCGATAGTTGAGAAAACATCATCATCAACTCCAAAGAATGAAACAACGGTATTTGCGTTTTGTTGATAGTTTGTCTTTACAAGATTATCCGTTACTTTTAAATCACATTTAATAGAAAATTGATGTTTTAAGTTAAGTGTAATTAGTCTTAATAGCAATCAGTTGTATTAAAATTACTTTTGCGATTGCTTCCTTGTCAGATATGGGTAAACTGTTTAGGCCTACATTTATTCGTGATTTGTATTAAGCTTCATTCATTCATTCACTCATTCATTCATTCGTTTATTCGTTCCATTCATTCATTCATTCATTCATTCATTCATTCATTCATTCATTCTTTTATTCATTCATTTCAAATATTTAAGGAGAGTACCCATTCAGCAATAGTGATTTTCCCTCCATTACAAATTTTGCATGATTTAGATATACTTTTTATAGCCTAACTTAACTTAGCGCAATTCAAATGTCTGTGTAGCTTAAACTTTCTACAATACTAATAGAAGCCAAAGAATCTGACATAGTTATTTACAATACAAGAAAATTTATGTGAAGTAAAACAAAAGTATTTCAAGTAAACTTTCCTTATATACATTGCTAGAAAGAATTCAGGGAGGATGCCATTCCATAGAATCTGCCATAGATATTTGCAATACAGAAAAATTTATGTGAAGTAAACAACGGTATTTCAAGGAAACTTTCCCTACACAAATTGCTTAAAAGAATTCATGGAGGATGCCATTTTCCCCTGCAGAGAAACCTCTTTCCCTTAAATGGCCTATCTTCTATATAGTTCTATATGGATTCTTTAAGGCCTCTTATAGACTAAACTATAGTGCTGATTCCATTCTGCTTCGGGGCTCTTATTGTCTTCAAGTATTCGATCAGAGGTCCGTGCTGAATCATTTTTATAGCCAGTGGTAGATTTTGGCAAATCTGTGAACGGGACATCGGTAGTAAATTTGTCGACTTTTGTTAGGTAGATTTGGTGAATTTGCATATTTCAGTTCCTAGTGTACTTCAGTAAGGGGCAATTTCTCTCTGGCCCCCTGAAACTTGCCACTAGTCAAACTATGTTGATAAAGGCCTCTGGGACATCACAGAGCGTATGGAAAGGATGATTTGCTCTCTGTTTCTTGAATGGCATTTGATAAGAATAATACTTAATTGTATCATTTTAATAATTCCTTTCATATTTGAATATTTTTTTCCAAAGTTGAAGCCATCGGATAAACGACCATCGAAAACTCGTCTGACGCCAAAGGAGAGGCTGAAACATAATGATGCATCGCCGCTAAGTGATTCAAAAACTAATCATATGAGTAAGTTTTCGAACATTGTCTAATTCATTCCACAGTATAGGCTGGTGACATGCTTTTGTTTTGTGGACACTTCTTCAACTTTTCATTGGTGTGAGCTTCTCTCAGCTTTGCGTTTCTTTTTTTAATTTCCATGAGTGAGGCTGAGGCTTGGTGATTTCTCTATACAGCAATACCTTGTTTGGCACTTTCCAATTTTTCAATGTTACTACCCCTGTTTTTAGAATTGTTGATTCATTGTCTCAAATCAAGCCCCATAGTATCCTTGGATAGAGAGTGTTGCTTCATAAATGTGGGATCTTCAATCTTGGACACAGTGCTTTAAGATAATATCAGGCATTTATTATGTTACAATACAAATTAACTTGAAGGGAGTGAAAAAGAGCCGTGAGTTTGTTAGATGTCTAAGGATTCGTGAGGCAAGAATCATACAGGCAATAATTTGCGCAAAATTGCCTTTATTTTCTCGATTTCCCCTTTGTAGCGAATGGTCTTATTTTTGTGCCAGCATAGCAAAGGAAGGGTTTATGAGGATGATTTGTGTATGGATATATGCTGTCATATATATTGCACTTTTATCTATGGTCTTGTTAGGTTTTATTTTCTTTGGAACTTTTCATTGGTAAAATTCACGTTAATAAAATCAAAATTCGATTACTTCACGTTCTGGAACTTTATTTTAGATGGATTTATAGATGGTGTTGGCTCTACGAAGCCTCAGAAGCGAACTAAAGTACTGTACTTCGTTAATCAGTCGGTTACTCCATACTTAGCCTTTATAAATAACAGGTTAGTATATCTAGCTATCTTTATTATCACAGGGATCTCCTTCGTTTATCAGCCCAGACTGTCTTCCATTCATCCACATAGATTAGTCTCTGTAGCGTTATTAGTATTGTCTTGAATGTTAGACCACATCGTGTTGGCTGATATATGAAGAGATAGAGTATTGCTTCTTTTGCTTTAAGTTTAGTTATTTATGTCCAGGTACATACCGAATTGCGCAGGATATATGCAATATGTTACAATATAACTTATCAAAACGGAATGCAGAACCTGGCACAGCGGACTTCTGGGAATGCTGCTAAGAATTCTGGGCTGTATCAAAAGCCATAGTATTAACAATACTTGTACCCTATTCGGACTTTGTCCATTTATGCTGTGAAGTTAGCCTACTCAGATGTACTTGCAAATTGGATTTTTTTAAAGATTGCTTTGTTAGTCTCGTTGTCACTTGGCTTCCATTGTTATTTTATCCTTTACTATATCAAATTAACTTTCTCTATCTAATTGTTGGTCCTTTTTTGCAGTCTCGGTGAAATAACGCTAAAGGATTTCAAAACGTTGTTAGATAGATCTGGTTCATATAGATATTTCTTCAAATCAATGGATCCTGATTTTGGTAGTGTGAGGGAAGAAGTAAGTCCATCTTTCTTTGCAAAAATTTTGAGAATCTTTGAATTTTCATCTGTCCTGTGTCCCCTTTCTGAATTCCTGTACTTTTCCAGGTATGATTCTCCTTGAAATATTGTATGGAGAGTCAACTAAAATCTCTCAAACCTGCAAATGGTGCTTAGATATAGCATTCATATCCCCAAATTCTTCTGTTCTTTCTCCAGTGCAGGGTTTTCTTAATGTGTAATTGACGGTGACACGCCCCAACGATAGGGGACCATATTGGGGATTCGATAGGGATGCAGCGGGACATTCTCAAAAGTTGAATGCATCTCACCTGTTTCTCACCTCGACGGGAAATCGGTGACATCACCAAAAATTATTCCCACATTATTGTAAGCCTCCCAGTCCAATGACTGGGGCGCGTCCACACGTCACGCTTCATATCATTTTGGAATAAAGACTTCTTGTAGGGAACAGCTTTTGTCTAATAATTAGAATAGTGCACAGAATGTGTCGTTGGTTCTGGGGCATGTTTTATTGTAATGATGGAGCCGTTTTGTGGACTGAAAATCTATTGTGAACTACCTCAAAAGTCTGCCCCAGAGAGTTGAATTACAAGTGGACGTTTTAACAGAAGGGCAAATCCTGTTATGACAAATTGAATTATTTACTTGTGGCTTCTATGCTTGTTGATATCAGGTAATCTACAACGTCAGCTTTATATTTAGAGATTTAAAAAGTTGAAGGTCATATCAATTTTTCTAAATCTGTAAAAAGACATAGGAACCTTTTCTGGGTTTTGATCTGATTTGTGATGACCAAAGAATTTCCAAGGTTTACCATGTCTTTCCAGTTCATTTCTATAATGAACAACTGTACCGTTTGCCACTCCAGTTCTTGGTGATTCTGCTTAACGTTTGTCAACATTTCAGCATGTTTTACGTACCTTATGAATCTTTAATTGAACTTTATAATTTCTACAACTGTGCCTCGTGCATTTGAGATTATTTTTCCAGTTTAGTTAAAATGTTTGCCTGACAGTAAAAATTTAGTAGTACTTTAGAGCCAGGTGTAAGTCATGGATAATAGAATTTAATAGTAGCAATTTGCTTGTAGATCACTTTTGACGACGATATTCTCCCAGGCTGGGACGGGAAAATTCTTTGTTGGATTGAAGATGAGAAAGAGCTAGGCCCAGAGTACCGGACTCCGGTGAGAGGCACTCCGAAGAGTGCACACCGAAGTTATGTCATTGAAAGGGATGTGGTGTGAAAATAATCCAGATTTTTGTAAAATAGATGAGTTTGATTGTTTTAATCTCATTTAACATATTAATCAAATTATTGTAGATTTTCCATCTCGAGAGGTATATTCGAAAATTGCATAGCCTTAGCTGTCGCCTTCCAGCCGATTGATATTAATTATGATCTTCATGCAGCCGGTTCAGTCCATTGCACTTCTGACAAACATCAAAAGGTGCAGAAAACTATTTTTACCTAACAAACCACTGTATATCTAAGTAATAAGTCTACTTTACCATATGGGAATTCCATGATAGCTTTCCGAAATTTGGTAACTGTAGACAGACAAGGGATCTTTACACTTTGATAGCCGACTTAAACTCAGTGAAAGAGGTAATTAGTAAATCTTTCCTTATTCCCCACGCTGCAGTGCTCTTATAAGTTTCTTATAACTTTATTTATTCGTCAGAGTGAATACTAAATGACCAATGGCAGAGCTTTCCATTCATAGTTTGTCTTTTAGGATCAACTTTAGTATCCATATACCGTAGCATGGATTTCAGATTTGTTTACTATATCAGATATGACTATAAAGATAGAATATTTCAGGTATCATTTAGTAGAGGACTATATGAACTGCTTGATTTTTCGATGCTGTTTGTAGCCTTTGTATTGCACCTTAGTTGAATTTTGCAGGTGTGTTTGATAATTGTTCTCGAAGAAATGATTTAATGAAGTATTATGGTAGCGAGAAATTCATGCGATTTTTTTAAGCAACATCTGACAATTCAAGCCTGGCTGGACAACTTGCTTGTGGTAGCAGGTACACCTACGTTCGATACCTAAAGGTGGCAGGGCTTCGTACTTAGTTGTTGCAGATACCGACGATATGACCATTCGTATCTTGCATTATAGTTGTATGTCAACATGTCATTATTGTCACCTTCAATCTTTTCGATAACGATATGTCCTTCTTGCTCACTTTCTTTCGGTTTACTAGTTCCTTTGTCTCGCAGCTCACTGCATACAGCCTTTTCTAGAGCCTTTGCTTTTGTCAATATACTTCGATAGGAATATTATGACCTACACAATTATGCGCAAACTTTGCCCGGACAACTTTCTAGAAAGATACAAACCTATGTCTAGTGTTTCATCTGGTAATACAAGAAATAGCCAAAATCTCAAAACCCCTAGTTATGCAGTCGAACATTGTAAAAAGAGTTTCCATTACTTAGCTCTTAATGACTGGAATGATACGCCTATCAATTTACGCGAATTGCCATCACCAAATACGTTTAAAAGGCAACTGGAAAAGTATCTGAAGAGCAAGACTTAAACAAATTCGACCCTTTGGAAGAATTGCTCCGGGTAAAATAGGTTTTTTACTTTTTATCTTTATTTTTCTAAGTTTCAGGTAGATTGGATAGTTTGTTGCTAAAATGTGCTGAAGGGTATTTCATTTGCAAACATAAAATGAAATGATATGAAATGAAAAACGAAAAATTGCAGCCGAATTGCTTTTGATCGCATTTTGCAGCTGACAAATCGCATTTGGTCACTAATACCTGTAGGCAAAATATAACACACATTTTCCAGTAAAAATAAAGTATGAAAATCATGTCACAGGCACTTTAATATCCCTTAGATCCTCAAAAACCGTTTGGTAAAGCTCTACTGGTACACTACGATCTAGGAGTGCTACCAGTTTACCTAGCTGTATGTTACTTTCTATGTCAGGTTCTTTTATGGCTATACTATAGAAAGTAATTGCCATCAAGTGCTTGGTTTTTACCATTAACTTTAACTACGAGTAGAAACCAGCGCAATATTTGCAATACAATGTACCATTCATATCCAGAAAAGACACCGGATCACCGAGTTCTGCTATGAATGGTACTTACAATATAGAGCAGATCTTTACTACTTACTTTAAAACAACACAACAATTATAAGAAAAATGTTCCAAAGTTATGTCCCAAGTTAGATGCCAGAGGGTCCCATGGAAACAAGTGGCTTGTATTGTTAGCTTTAATGCAGCGAATTTTTAAATACTCCTACTTTTCAAGGAGTTGAACTCAAACGAATATACAGTTGTACACATATTGAATTTTGGTGTTCAAGTGGACTGGAGAGGCCCTTGAGAAATTGTTGGAGAATTTGTTGGAGAAATTGCATGTATGTTAGTGGATATCTCCTTGAACATCAGCGTCATAGCTGAAGGGTGACCCCCCTTAAATACCTCGAGTATAAAATGCAGGTATTTTATTTTTATCTTTTGTGTATTTTTATCTTAGAGAGAAATTTCGCATTTCTACAGACAACAACATACTCTATTCCCTTCAATATCTTTAGCTGTTTCGGTACATGCATGAATTAAGCGAATTTGCGCTTAGGCCTAAATCTAGATTCTGAATATTCTGTAAACAATCCTACCGGGATTGATATCTCAAAGAGGCGGAGATTCTCTTTAAGAAAGATAGATGGAGTACACTGGGTGCCCACTTGAAATGTAGGAAAAGATATGTTAAGAAGGCATGTTAAGAAAAATGGACATATATTGAGATATAGATTGAAATATCGCATTTGTACTATATTGAACTTTAAAATTCCACCTACAAGACTCGCCTCCTCAATTTTTAGTAACTCGTAAAGCTTTACATTTGGTATGTATACTTAATGTTTGATAATAATGCGAAGTATATCGTGCCTCCGCGTTACTTTCAATAAACCTATAGTATTGATCAGGAGGTATGGCATGACTAACGAATATGATTGCTGGTCACAATTCTCACTGAATAGCTCAGAAAATAAAGCTCTTGTTTATATATTTGTTTTTGTTGACCCATATATTAGAAAATGAGAAAGGAATCAAAAGGCGATCAATCAAAATTTTCTATACATGGCACTCCCTTCTGCTTAGCAGCAAATAACTTTGCAATTAGACCTCCTCATTGCTTCCACTGTCATGCCTATTCCGACCAGAAGTATAATTATTTGCTTGCCCGAGGGGACTTAACACATTTCGCTTATCCTCTAGTCTTGTTTCGATATATTTTATAATTTGTTGACAAAAGGCACCTGAAGCTAACTAGCCACGTTGCCCTGCTTTTAGCGTTAACATTGCCTATTATATGAGTGAATGTGCATCGGGAATTAGCCTGTAATAAGAAGAATAAACTAGGTGCGAAAACTCTGTTGTAACATATTGATATGATCCATCCTTGTTCTAATATCAAGTGTTTCTCAAATTTCAGGTTGCCGAAATTATTACGCGTAATTTGATTAGCTAAATAGTGGGGTCTCGAATACGTCAAGAGCTCTGAACTCCGGCTCATATCGTTATCAGTGGTCAGTCTGCCTGCTCATTCTGTCATTTTCGGTGAACTGATGTCATTTCAGCGGTAAGTTCAGGCAATGTGTTTAACTGCGCTCATATGAAGTGGTATGAATAACATTCTGATTTACTAATTAACACCCAGTAATGCTCTCTCTCTCTTCTGCGCAAAGTAACTGGACAGGAGGATGTCAGATAAGACATAAAAGTCAAAAAGTGTATATCAAGATCATTTCCTATGCACATTCACATCTAGTACTTAGCAATTTTCACCCTGTACCAATGTAGCTCCTGTAGTACTTCGTAATTTAGCTGTAAGACTTCCAGTTCAGTTTGAACAAAGGGAACTGGGAAGCCATAGTAGACCATAGCCTTTCAAACCCAGTTGGACTTCTTATAGAATTAATGGCCGCTTCACTTCGTCTTTGATGAAGCAACCATGTGATGTAAAAGGAGAATATTTGAGTACTTAGTTTATGTGGTATCTATTAGGTCCCCATTTACCATCTTTTGCTTCGCAGGCTCACTATAATGCTTTGAAAACACCGAAGTCCTCATACAGCGTTGTGATAAGTGAAATTAGTGTTACCCTTTGAGTTTTGCGTTTATTTCCTAATATTTGCAATGCTGCTTTAAGTTTTGTTTTCAGCTAGTCATTATCAAACTCTTCCAATTCTTGAGAGTCATATGTGTGCAGTGCATTGCACTATACATCCATATACAAAACTTCCTTTGAAGCCAGGCGTTAATGATAAATTTTACTTCCCATAAGCATGACAACGAAGCACGCATAATTTCAGTGCCTACAGCTGCCGTAGGACGACTTGAGACACACCTTCGTTTTTGAGCAGAACAATCAATATTTGGTTGTCATGTTCTTTTCTCAAAACGATCGTCATATTCTTAATATCCAATCATATTGCTCAAATCTCTGATGACCATTTACAAACGTTTCCACATAGAATCACTTACATCAGTTCAAATCTTTTCATTTCTAAAATGATCTTGATCTTCAGCACCATTAGTTTCAGGTACGATGTTCCTCAGTTAGAAGATTTGACAAGGAACTTCTCTAATAATTTCCACGACGTTTACTAAACTATTGGACCAACAAGCTGCGTTTTTAATGTAGGCCCTTGCAAGAAATACACAAAGGGAGAGAGATTCTCTTCGCTTTCCTCGCAATTCAAAACTATATCATTTCATAAATTACAATACACTTAACTATAATCATAACTACAGGACACTAATTGATATGGAGACACTCGACAATAACAGGACACGATAGAGACACCACCAACAACTGACAACATCAAAGATTTGCAGAGCTTATTTTCACATATATATTATAATTAATTAATGCATGCAACTTTGCAATCATATATGTTACACCTTTCTCGGTCATGTTAGCTAGTCTTTAGAATGAGCTGAAATCCAGAATAAAAATATTTTGCAATTTATAACCGCCCATGAGGCAATTACTCGCCAATTCCCCTCGCTAGCAAAGCACCTGAGTTTTCTTCTTTCAATGTATCGTAAT
This sequence comes from Mastigias papua, assembly GCA_964019165.1. NCBI lineage: Eukaryota > Metazoa > Cnidaria > Scyphozoa > Rhizostomeae > Mastigiidae > Mastigias > Mastigias papua. Next base: position 6,468,721 of record OZ025270.1, on the reverse strand, counting down.
GCTCTATGACTTCATTATCTATCTTTGTCGTTTGAAATGCATTCATTTTAATGAAAGACATATAACTTTTCAATATAGTAATGTTGTGTATGGCTCTCTGCTAATATTTCTTTTTAATTGAGAGGCTACCACGCGTAATGAAGTGAAAATGAAATGACATGAATGAACTCTGAATGACTAGGGAGCATGATTGCGATGAGTGGCTGGGTCAATCACTCTTGGTTACATGTGATTTTACAGGTTATGAAGAAAATCAAGACAAGCTCAAGCAATCGATTACCTTCAAATTGCTGCAGTCACAAATACATGTATACATACATATATATATATATATATATATATATATATATATATATATATATATATATATATATATATATATATATATATATATATATATATATATATATATATATATATATATATATATATATATATATATATATATATATATATATATATATATATATATATATATGTGTGTGTGTGTGTGTGTGTGTGTGTGTGTGTGTGTGTGTGTGTGTGTGTGTGTGTGTGTGTGTGTGTGTGTGTGTGTGTGTGTGTGTGTGTGTGTGTATGTATACACACATAAATATGCCCATATACCAATGCCAACAATAGTTTGGGAACTGCCGAATAATTCTTCTGCATGATTGTGAATGATGGACAATAACAAAACTAAATAGGGATATAAAAACATTTAAGCATTAGAATATAATTCTGTAGCAGAATGCCTTGAACGTCATAAAATGAAACACTTCAACTGAATGTGTAATGAAAGAAGGTGTTTATTAAAAACTGTAAGACTGTTAATTATAGTGATGCATTCATTGAACTTTGTTAGTTTGGCACAGCTATAAATAAATGGCTGGGGTTGAGAAGGGCTTTTATCGCTTCATAAGGCTGATGAGTCCCTCAGATATTGTCAGTGTTTTACCTCTGCATAGGTAGGACTGTCAGTGCTAGTGAAAGAGAGAGGAGCTCTTATCATCGTTCGATTCATTCCTTGGTGCTATCACTTTCACGTTACACCTCTAGTAAAAAGGAGCCAACGGCACTGTTGTCAATCAAATCAAACTATCTATTTCTGTACTATTGTGTAGACGTGAGCTTTAAACAAGGAGGAGAGATCCACTAAGGTTCAATGGCAGGCGGGCCAGGGCTTATATACCTGAATTGGCAGTGAATGTCTCTGTCTTAAAAGCTCTGCAATACCTTGGAAGATAAGCAAGGAAGAAAGATGTAATCTATAAGATATATTTGCCTGTAAAGAGTCTTTCGAAGAATGTAGACAAATTTGAGAGTAAAGGGATGAGGTGGACAAAGAATAGCAGTCCTTGGCATTCTTGTTAACAGAAAGCTGCCGGGATTGCAATAGTTTTTAGAAGATGTTTAATGAAAGGACTGAATGGAACATCTTGATTGCCGATATCTATCTCAGATAGGTAATTTTATAAAAGTTGGCAAAAGAAAAGGACTAAGATTTAGTAACCCACTGCCTGCTGGGCGGCAACAGCAAATAAAGTACGAAGATACATGGGGGTTGATCCATAATGTACCTACGCTCAAAGTCATTACATTTTTAGCTACCAACCCACCCACCCTGTACGCGCGAGGACGCTTTTGCCTGATTGAGCCTCGTGTGTCTACAATAGACTTGTTTCTTTTTTAGGAAAAGTAACTTTGTTTAATTAAGTAAGGTCTGTGAAAAGTGATCATAGGCTTTATTGATCATAGGCCAGTGACGTATGTTAGCTGCTCCTCCACATTGTCAATGCTATTGAAGTTTCGTACATTAATTATTAAACAAGAGAATAAATTATCCGAATTATGATAAGAGAATAGCGGAGTTGTGATTGGTCGACCATCGAATACTGAATAGGTTCGCCTGTCAAACGTTCGAAGTGGTTTTCAAAGCGTCTTAGGACAAGAGAATTTTGACGAAGAGTGACATGAGGTAAGCTGCCAGTCAAAATCGATCTATTTCTCATCATCCTCTTGTATCACATAGGCAAGGTAGAGCAGGTTGTCATTAACGACAAATTACGACAATAAAAGAGCATGTGGTCAACTCCACTGAGCATAGCGGGTGTACCCTCATTTTGTGTTATACTTACGCCCGAGATTATCAATCCTAACCAACATGGACGCACAAAGCTGCTCTGTGGTGGAAGGTCAGTCTAATTTAGGCCAATGTTATCGTCAACCTCCTTCGTTGGTGGTTGCAAGATGCTGGTTTTTGTGTTTCGATATTGACTCCCGAAAGAGAGTTACTATTTTGATAATATGCGTGCCAGTTAAATCTGATAGTTGCCCTATTTCTCTACTTGGTGTCATCTTACACGATAGTTGTGGATGCTCATTTGCACCAAGAAGTACTCCGATGAATTGAAGGCGATATATCTGTACAAAGTTAATTCGATTTCAGAAAGAGTTCTATTCTTCAATGCAAGGTTAAGTTATTGAATATAGCAATACCTATTTATCTTGCTTTTCCTAGGTTATCCGGTAGTCTCCGCCAGGGGTGGCGGAGCAACATTTCGGATGGGGGGGGGGGGCTCGAGTGGGCAGTTTAAAACTAAATGAATATAGAGTGCTATAACGGGCACTAAAGTACATTTGCTGTAAAAAGTGGAGGGGCTATAGCCCCCCAGGCCCCCGGCCTGACTGCCATGTCTGCTATTATTCACTCACTGGATGTTCAGTTGCTATGGTTGGATTTAGGGATTTCTTTTGCATGTTTGAAGTGAACATGATTTTCTGTCGCTGGCAGAATGGTTATGCCTTAATATATCTTACGCCGGTACTCCTGTATGTCCCCAGGGCAGGGGGACAATGTTTCCATTGAAGGTACATTATGAAGTTTTCTACTAAGGTATGTTGGTAAATTTTGCTTGTATTGTAGGGCAGCATCCTGGGGGCATTTAAATGTTGCTTTTGTAGAGATGTGCTCCCACAAAGTTAGCTGTTAGCCCTCAAATTCTCTGCAATAGGGTATAGTTTAAATAAAACATGTGCAGATTTTTCTATTATAGAGGGCACTACTTCCTCTTCTATCCCTCCTTTGCCCCCTGCCCCTATAGTAGATGCAATGATCATAAGTAGATTTTTTCTTCAGATGGAGGGGACTTTGGCATCTCATTCCTTTGGGCAGATGTCATCTGCAACAAGTCAGCAGTCCTTTGTAGCCTCAGGAAATGTGGCTTCACTTCAGCGTCAGGTAGAAAGAATCACCCAAGAGGGACAGTTCCTCGGTGTGCAAGCAGCAGATATGCAGCAGCTTGGTGTAATGGAGAGCCAGAAAATACTTGTCTACCGCCACCCTCTGTTCCCCTTGCTTGCAAAAATTTTTGAAAAATGTGAGTTTGCCACAAATTCACTAGATGCTGTAAATTCACAAGCATTTGACCAAGAAATAAAAGCCTTCATTACACAGGAAGCAAAAGAAGGGAAACCATTCTTCACAGATGATGCTGATACTGACCAGTTGGTAGGATATATTTTAACTGTACTTTCCAGCTTGCTTTTCTCTGAGAATTTGCTTTTTCTACTAGTTAATTTTTAAATATAGTAGGTATAGCAAGTGGTCTTTTTTGTATACTCTAGAACTGTCTGAGAATCATGATGAAAATGAATGTTAATTGTGCTTCTTATTTTGTGTAGGAGTTTTTTATGGTGTGGAAGTAGTTATTGAATAGCTTTTCTCTTGATTGTTCTCTGTGATTAGCTATATATTTTGAAGTAAATTCAGTCAGTGAGTTATTTCATATTCTTGTTTGCAATTTTAAATTGCCAGTTTAAGACCTTGTGTTGGCAGCAGATAATGGACTTAAGTCATGAGTATAAACTTTGAGTATTTATACATTTGTCATGACTAGTATGGGCAAGTTGTTTTCAAAGCATTATTAGGATGAAGCCCTAGAATATTTTAGTCATACAGTACAGATACAAGCCTTGGTGCATGGTGACAGACCAAGAATTTGTCATAATTTTTTAGATGTTAAAAGCTCTTCAAGTACTGAGAATTCATTTGCTTGAAATGGAGAAGGTGAATGAGCTTTGTAAAGACTTTTGCAGTAGATACATCGCATGCTTGAAAGGAAAACTAAATAGTGAGAATCTGATGAGGACCCTGAATGTTCACTCTGTATCACCACCACCAGATGGATTTGTTGACAATAATTTGCAAGTACCTGCATCGCAAGTCCAGAACCCACAGCCAGCTTACCCAGCACAGAACACTGGGCAGCTCAGTAGCAATAGGCCTGTAAGTATCCTATAGTTCAAATCTGGGCATTATTGATCAGACTTGGGCATTATGTAGCCCTTGTGTCTTATATATCACTTTTGTTCACTCTTCATTCTCATTTTATATTATGTAGAATTTTGTTTGGCCTTTGGCTGACCTCTCCATACTATTTCGTTTCTCATTTGGCCTTATGGATGAAACTAGTCCTTCCTTTGCATTAGATGTTTCTTCATACTGGAGTTTGTAATATTATGGATAGCAGTGCCAGGATCTGATTGTATGCGATATTTTACATAATATGTTAAGTTAAGCTGCTACAGGGTATTGGGATTAGTTTACTATAGAGGAAGTTTATTCATTGTATACAAGCTTGTTATTTAATTGCCAGGTAACTCTCCAGCCTTCATCACCCCAGCAAGCTCCATTATCCATGGCTCTTAGTTCTTCCACGCCCAGTGTACCTCTCTCAGCAGAACTGTCAGACAACAGCTTACCATCCACACCAACATCACCAAGTGATGATCTAAATGGCCTTGTAAATGCTGACAAAAAGAAGAACAATAATAAACGTGGAATTTTCCCAAAACATGCAACAAATGTTATGAAAGCCTGGCTATTTCAACATCTTATGGTGAGTTGATTAGGGTAATGACTAGTAAATGATTTATGAAATAAGAGTGTGCAGACATCCATAACTAAAGGTGAGATGGCTTTTTTGGAAAATATTCCCATCTGTGGTAATTTTGTAATTGACTAACCACATCCATTGTTTACAATATCATTTTTAGGTAGTAGGCCTTTGTGGGAAAGGTATATATGATCACATTCAAATTTACTGTTGCACACCTCCTGAAATCCAAGGCCTGCTGTTTATTGCACACCTACCATATCATCTATCTGTTTTATGTCAAGTGCACATTTTAGAAAGTGACAAAGAAATAGTCAACAGTTTTCCACTATATAGATGCAGGACCCATAAGTTGTTTTGTAGCCCCTTGCACTGTTAGATTGTGTCATATTCAATATTGTGCAAGTGATGGTGCCCCACATCTATCTACTATTAGGCTACAGGGCTGAAATGACTTGATCTAACCAATTTTTATTGAAATGAAATGATAGACATCCTTGTTTGCATTGAAATAATAGAATTGAATTTGAGAGAAGTGGTTTGAAGTGAATTGTTTTCATGATTCTGTTGCTCTTTAAGGGCATTGTTGAGCAAAAGCACCCCATAGCACTGTACTACACATCACCCAATGCCTATGGGTGTGAAATACCATGCTTGATAATTTCTTTGTAGGAAGGCTGTAGATATTGTATAACTAGCACAGAGCCAAAGTTCATGTGCTCCATCACAGAGGCCCATGACTTTGCCTTCTTATGATCCTATGCAAGCTTTTTCGTCCACGCTCATCAAAAATGCAGACCATGCAGCTTTGATGGGGTATGGTGTTAATCTTTCCAAGGGTAGTCTGCCACTTTTGAACTGGGGATAGGGGGGCCTGCATCTAGCCGGCTATCAAAAATTGTGATACTAATTTATGTGACTTTTTCTTATGACTCTCATTTATAGTTTTATATAGTTTCCCACTCTGTCTTGTCCTTGACTTTGCTATGAGTTAACTTGGATTTACTGTAGAAGTATCAAATATCTAAAAAAGAGTCTTTGAGCTTTTTTGTTACATTTGCTCCCGTTGGTCTATTGCACCTGTACCTTTCCTGGGTAAGATTTGGTAAAGTGAATTATGTAAACTTTGTCAGTATGATGTTAGATTAACAGTTTGATTCAAGTATGTATGCCTGATGTGCGCACAGAGATTTCCAAGTTTCACATTCCAAGCTCAGATACTGAGCATCATTGACAGGATAAAAAAAATCTTACTTTGCATTGCTAAGATTCAGAAAGCTTCCACGAACAGCAGTGACTCACTAAAGGACCCTTGTCACAATAATGGAATTGATATAAAGAGACCTTAACTGTAAAGAGAGTGTACTCTTTCATTTGAGAAGAGATTGCATTCTGTTCTAGCACCCATATCCAACAGAAGATGAAAAAAGGCAAATTGCAGCCCAGACAAATCTTACAATACTGCAAGTGAATAATTGGTAAATAGCACAGAGTTTTCTCTTATTTTTAATCTGCAAATAGTTAGCTGCATATTGTACAGATGTTTTTTTTGAGGAGAGATTACATGAAGAGCAACCAGAGGTTGAAGTCTGATTTGTACATATTAGTTTCATACTTTTTCCAATATTTTGCACCAATCCTGATTTGAATAGTTGTTTTCGGGAGGAATATGATTGTTTTTCTTTCAGGACATGATAGTTTATGTTGTGAAGTTGTGTGATAGCATTATGTCAAGATTTGAAATCTTGAAATTTTTTATTTATAGTATTGTAAAGTTCCATTTTAATATCAAAGGTGAATTGTTCCGCCACTAGTTATTTTCTCTCAGGAGCAACTGTCTTGGTTCCCTATAGGGGAATTCCATGCTTAACTAGAATGGGGATAATGCCCGTGATTTCCAGTGTTCCCATTACTGCATTTTGTTTCTATGGTTATATGCAGCAATACTGCCAAATGTAATGCCATTCAACCTGGATTCATTCATTGACATATGGAAGTTTTTCCATTGCATTTTATGAACAAGTAGATGGCCTTGAATTGAAGGAAAGGGACAATTCTTGTTACTAAGGTTACTATTTGTACACTCATTTCATTCAGTTCAACACTGGTTCAGGACACACTCACACATTACAGGTTCCATCTCTCAAAATATGACGTTGAAAGCTTAAGTTGTTCTCACTCCACCTCAGGATTCAGCAGAAATATTCATAGCAAATTTAAGATTCATGCTCATTGTTTTTTCACTTTGCAAATGATACTTTACGTAAGTAGTCCTTTTTGAGTAACTGAAGAAGACAAATAAGGTCTTTAATTTAAGGAGTTGTAACAGTATTTTAACCTTGACCGTGTGTTATCTTTGTATTTAGTGGAATACATAGTTCGAATTGCCTTTCATCCAGGTTTATCAATGCTAGACGCAGAATCCTTCAGCCAATGCTGGATAGTAACACATCATATGCTAGTCTTAACAGAGCAAAGAAGATCAAACCACAGAAAGTTCCAGCGCAGCGTGCATGGCCAGAATCTATTGGTGTGTATTCACCGTATCATTCCACTGATGGGCTGCAGTATCATGCTGCGACAGGTATTGGTGTTAGGTTTTCGTTACTGGTTTATCAACTTATTAGTTTAGCGGTTGAAGTTCAGTGGCATTAGTTTGTTTTCCACTGTGTTTACTCATTCATTTTGATAAGCTCTTCGTGTATGCCTTTTTTATGCTATGTTGTACCTTTTGAGTTCTTATTGGCTATAGCCTTAAGTCTTTTGACTCATTTATTTTCACTATTTCAGTGAATGTTGATTTCAACATCGCAAAATAAATTTTGATATTAATGAGGTAGCCACGGATCGTGAAAGTACATTTTCACACATAGTATTTAGGATTTGGCTTTATCTTTTTTCTGGGAATTTTAACACTATTTATAAGTAGGATTTTAAGATCGTAAATAGACTTTTAAAAATATTAGTTAATGTTCTTAATTTTATTCAATGGGAGGGTCCCTTGAAAACCAACATTACACGGAAGGGCTGCCCTTCCATTGGTTAAATAATGAATATATAAAATATGGCATATATGAAATATGAAATGTATGAAATATGAAATATAGGAAATATGGAAGTGGCAGTAATATAGCCAAAACACTAGCACAATATGACCTTGAATAACTTCTCATGCTTGTTTGATACATGTTTTTCCTAGGGGCCTTGCCTACAGGCTACACTGTTGTTAGCCCTGGTATCACGCCACAAGCGCCTTTAATTCTTAATGTTGGCACACCAACTAGCCATCAACCACTTGCAATTGGGTCGCAAGTACAATTTGTCCAAGTTTCAACTGTACCAACTGTTGTGCAGGCTCTTCCTGGTGGTCTGATTCAGGTTACACCATCTGGACAAGTTACAACAACCAGTAACATTCCAAACATTGAAGTTGGTGATGCCCAAGATGGCCATCAAATTCAAGCTGCGCAGGGTATCGTAGCACCAAAAGCGACTGCAGCGACCTACTCTATTGTCGAGACATCAACTGATGAAATGAGCGCACTTAAAAGTAAAGGGACGGAAACTGGATTGCGGTAGTTATTGCTCAGTTTTTCTTGGGGATATCGATTCTCAACTATATTGTGATTTCAAAGATATCAATATCACTACTATATTGGATGGCATTGGATGGATGGTTGTACTTCCTATTGTTTCCTCCATCATCCCTTGTGCCTAGTAGCGTTTGACCAATGGTGTCTCATTGGTTATTGCTATTATTATAGAATCAGCACACTTGACTAAGTTTTAAGTGTAATATTGATATTGTACTACATGGAACGATATGCTGATCTAAGAAACATATTTCTGATATGAAAATGCAAGAGAATGGATGACCCGAGTGAGACTCGAACTCGCAATCCTCGATTTTGTAAATCGAATGCTCAGTGGTAAAGCACTCGACGTACAAAGTGTAGGGTCTTGAGTTCAAGTCCCTCTCGGGTCATTCTTTTTCTAGCTCTTTTGCCTTGTAATTTTTCCTTCACTCTGTTGTCTTTACCTGTAAATATATTTCCATTGATATTCACAATAGATATTGGCAAGTCGAATATTTTCCAGTTTCGATTATTAGATTTATGCGCCATGCAATTGGTTTTGTTTTATTTTCAAAAGATTGTCATGAATAAGAGTGCATATGGAGCTTGTTCATGATTTCATCCATCTAGTAAACAGTGGTCTTATCTATGGATTTTTTTCCTGGTAGTAGTTCTTTTAGATGATTTGATACGATATAAGCGTAAACAATTCAAACTCTACATACCATTTTGATAACGATGTCATACCCTATTGCTGATTCTTTGATTAGCTCCAATGAGTTTTTGTCTCATATACGATCACTGTTGCCTTTAGCCAATGATTTGATAAGACCCCGTGTGTTATAGCACAAGTTGTATTTAGGAAGTTTCATACCTATATGGAGTACATTACAAAAACCATGTATTAAACACTTTATGTTGTTTGTTTTTCTCAAAACTTTCGTTGCCCTATGGCAACCTCCGCAATGAGATTCAATTTTACTGAGGGGGTTGCCTTAGGAAAACGAAAATTTTAAGAGAAACAAGCAAAATAAGGTGTCAATGTGTTTACTACTTATGGTGTTTGTAATGTACTCCTCATAAGAACGTTTTGTCCAAAATTACTTACTATGGTGTGCATATCATTTACCAACAAGCCAGTCAGCTATAGCCCTCCCAAAGCTTTTTGGAATTTTACTCACTTTATCTTCTGTTAGTGTTTGTGTTTAGCCAGTTTTCATGCTTCATAGGCCTGCAGCAGGATTTTAACTTAGATTGCCTATCATTTAAATATTAGACTTGTATCGATTAATTTGTTTCGCTGAAGTTCTGGAATACATTTCAGAAATGGGAGCTTTAGAATATGGATCTAGATATTTATGTTTCTCATCAATGATTCGCGGAATTAAGTTAGTTTGATTAGAGAAGTGGGTAATGATGATTAGAGAATTGAGTTATAATGAAACTTGTACATTAGTTATAGTTATATATGTACATAAACATAAATATAAATATAAATAAATAAGTGTGTATATATATATATATATATATATATATATATATATATATATATATATATATATATATATATATATATATATATATATATATATATATATTTATATATATTTATATATATATATATATATATATTTATATATATATATTTATATATATTTATATTTATGTAATATGTTTATATATAATGTGTTAATATATAATGTGTATGTATGTATTTTTGATTTTTGCGAAGGCGTTGTAATGATGTAATCTTATATAGAAGAGGTCCTATATGGATTATGATGAAATCAGCAGCCAACACCGATTTTCATGGGGTGCTTGTAGCGTGAATATGGTGGTCTCCAAAACTATTACAAACCTTGCTTTTTTAGCAGTTTCTCTGGCAGTTGCTATTCAAATGAGGCTCTATTTTCCCATTTCTCGCCTTTGATTTTCACTAACATACTTGCAACGTAGAAAAGTCTCTCTCATTTCTGTATAACGACCATTTTCTTTGTTGACTATCCATGGTGTAGTTCTAGTGTTTCGGGTAATTGTAGTGAAGATTACCTCAACCTAATTGTCATAGTAGTCAAATTTGCTCCGAAAAATATGTTTATTGTTATAACTTTGAAAATAGTTCGGTGACTTTGTAATTTTAAATGTGATTTGAGACTGTGCCTTCAATGTAAGGGGTTTTCCGATCATTCACATCCTCCTGTGGGGCTGGAAGCAGATAGTTAGATGCCTGTTTTCGTAATTTTTATGTAGAACTTAGATACAGAATATCTTGTCAACTGAACTTTTAATGATGTACCCTTGCTTCTTGACTTCATTCAGCTATCATCTGCCATTTCTATAAAAGTATATCATGCCACAGGTTCAAACTTTGAGTAGGAAAACAATTAAATAGATCATTCACTTCGAACCGCAAATTTTTGACAATATGGTCTAGTCTACTAGTAGACTTGTCATAGCATTGTTGTTTGGACATTCACTGCTGGTTTTTCACAATTGTTTTCATTGGTCCGTCGCAATATGTAACATTGTACGTTCACAATGACTGTTGCTTTTTTTGTGAGATGACTCTCTATCTCGTCCCCGGCACTGATTATAAAATTTATACTTAAGTTTCGCTTTCTAAATATTTTCTCATTCGCAAGTTGTGATTTGCAAAGCCAATAACGGGCCTGCAACGGGTAGTAAGCTACAAAAGCCAGATTAATCTACTCGTCAGAAAAGCGTTTCTTAAGCCTGCTTTTAGATAGGCTAAATCTGCTTCGTGAGCAACTGTGCACTGAACATGTGGTGTAGCATAAAAAGGTTTTTAGTTGGAAAGTTTACGTTTTGCTCGATGTTGAAACGCCCTTCACTGTTCAGAGAACGCGCGGCGTTTCAATGCAATTTTTAACGTGAAACAGTCATGCAGGAGATACAAAAATCTGTGATGCTAAAGAATTTACTGAGAAATTGAATACTACCATCCCTACTGAAGGACTGAACAGTAAAAAACAAGTGCCTGGAAAAATTTCTCGAATTACTTTAGCAAGAATAAGTGGATGGGAATTTTTCATAAAATTTCTATAAGAGCTTGTATTCGTGTCAGGGCCTTTCCTACATGTGGTCACTTTGTGAAGCTTTTTTGCTAAGATTTCTTTGTGAAAACAGACATTTTCGCCCCATCTTTCCAGCAATTAGATGAATATATCGCTCGAAGTATTTTCCTAATGAGAAATTAGCTGTATAGGGGAACTAGATTGTAAAACCGCCACCTAGTTAAATTAAGATCAATGTTGCGTTAATTTGGAATTTTAACTTTTTGCTCTGCCTCAAAGGTATGATTTAATGTCCTTTTTGTAAGGTAAAAGGTGTGTCCTATGTACTATTCCGTGCGTTGGGGGTGCCGGTTGGAGGGACACTTATCCTGAGCCGCCGGCATAGTGAGGTAGGGTGGCGAGTTCCTTTCCTCGCCGCCTTTAACTTCCCCAGTGTTGCCACCAGGTACCAATTTGCTGCTGGGTGAACAGTGAGCGAGCATCCCAACCATGATCCAAGGGTTCGGCTCGAACCATCGATATTCTGCTTAGCAGTCAAGCGCTCTAACCACTTCGCAATTCGCCCATTTGTTATAAGACAATGGTTAATATGAAAGTGGTATTGGACTGCTCAAAAAGTTAAAATAAGGTCAGAAAAGTTAAAGTTGATAAGTTCTTGTACATTTTAAAATTCAAATTATTCACACAAGCCCATCGTCTCTTTGATTATGTGTCGGGACTGCACCAAATCAAGGAAAATCAGGGAATTTTAAGTTCAATCCGGAAATATCAGGGGGGGGGATAGAGACTTTCGAAAAATCAGGGAAATTGTTCCCATTTTTCACATGAAAAATATCATGCTTCATCTGATCCTATCATTTTGGCATAGTTTACTACTCCTGTTTCCACTGTTCGTCACTTTACTTGAATTTTGGTAGACGAAAGCACTGCTTTATTCAAAATATTCAAACACTGTATTATATGGATTGTATGGATTTGAAGTTGAGCTACAAATTCAAGACATGTGTACATGTTTTGATTTTCAATACTGTTTGCTTGCGTGTTATTGAAACTAAACGGGGGTAAAAGTATGTCAAGCATTATGGTTTTTGTGTTTATCCTATGATTATTGGCAATATGTGATCTAGTTTGTTTTGGGAAAGTAATCTTGTGGTGGATTTTCGTGTAATCCCAACAGAAAGAGCAGTTGTCATGTCAGTTTTCATGTTAGGGCCAAGGAAATGTATCTCTACACTTTAAAAAAAGCCCATCAGAAGCTTCTTTCCACCTCAACACCGTTACTATCTTAGAACTGAAATAAAGAAGACAAGCGCAGTTCTGTGTTTTATGAAGCCGAAAATTGGAACAGTAAAAATGAGGGTCAAGGCTCTCTCTAACCCCATATCTGTGCAAAGAAATTGCAAACTCCTATTTGAGGGTTGTAACAATATCAGGGAAAATCAAGAAAAAATGAGCAGCATTTCACTGAAAATATCAGGGAAAATCAGGGAATTTTTTCCTCAAATAGTAGTGCCAACCCTGTGTGTTTTTTCATGTCCTAATTTATATTCTCCAGTGTTATGTTTATGTAGTCCTTGTCTTGTCTGTTTAACACTACTGCTGACAGACTTAAACCGAAGAAATTTTAGTACTGAAGTCATAAAGAAGCCAAGAACGTTGCATTGCTGGGCCAAAAGTTTTCAAATGAGAAAATGTGTAAATTTACTATGCATTGGGAAGTTTGATTTAATCTGTAAGTCATTTATTCAGTTGATAGTGGGCCGTCATAGTCAACTATCTCTTGTGATATTACAAATGTCTTGATGTTTGTTCCTTGTGAGCAGGAAAATCCAGTTGGTCAAACAGCATAGTTGGTAACTCTTTCTGAAAGGTTCTGTAAGTGAAATTGTCCAAGCCATCACCAGGGCCTAAGATAAATGTAGATCTGACTCAATTGTGGATTTGTTTATTGAAACTGGATCTGCAATTAGGCAAAGTGCAGACCTCTAGATAAAGCATATCTAATTAGTGAAAGTTCGTATTTTGAGATATTAGTTCTTCTCAGAAACTTTCCCGATTTCCTGAGCACAAGTTTCCTCAAGAATCTTGTGTACTATTATGCTCCGGTCATATGTAATAACCTCAACGTTTAGTCGTGCGGATCGTATCCGATCCTTTATAGGACCAGATTCAATGAAGTAAAATGCCCTTGTTCTGTATCTTCTGCAATAAGCAGAGCTTCTTTTCGGGCAAATGGCCCCATATCAAGTTTCTATATCTCTCGTGGCTTTTCACCAATGCTTGGTATACAAGAAACAATTGTGATTGCGTCAGTATTTCTCTGAGTTTTCTGATCGAGTTGAGCCCACTTTTCAGCTTTCCCTTAACTACTTTATATTGTTTATTCCAGGAGAGACTTTAATCTATTGCTAGACCTAGATATTTCGTCTTGCTTACCCTTTTGATTTCATCTTTGTCAGTTTCGATATCACCACTTTCAGAGTTTACTCAATTGTGTGTCATTACCAATAAACATGAATTCGCGCTTTGCTACGTCCAGACTTATTTTATTTTGTCTTAACCAGTCCATGATGCCCTCTAACTCCCTTTTAGGCCTTCCAAAAGTTATAGAGGATTTTCGCTACTATGGTAAGTACGTGTACCGGTATGCATAATGGGGTAGAATGCTGACAGGGACTTTTCGAAATCATTCGCAAACCGGATGAAAAGAAATGGTCCCAAGCATGACTCTTGTGGTATGTCGCAGGTGACCTTTTCTTGGAGTTTTTCCACTAAGGTAGCAATATTGCTTACGATCAGTCAGATATGATGTAAACAATGTGAGTTCACTTTGTGTGATACTATGTCCCGTTAACTTAGTTAACAGTATATCATGGATGATGGTGTCACAAGCTTTTCTAAGATCCAGGAATAGACTCACATTGTTCCTTTTTCATCTGTACTTGTATACCCAGTATCGGTAACATTCAACAATGGCATAATCGTTGAATGTAGCTTGCGATATGGTATTCCATACGATTCAAGAAATTGGGAATCTACTTATCTTTTCAAGCCAGCAATGAAAACCTACCTCTTGGGCCAGTGGAGCAGAATTGATGTAGAAATAAACAACCTATGAACTAGACCCAAACGTGACCTCCTGGTGGAACAGTTTAAAACTTGTTTATTTTGCGTTTGTTTTATTTGTGTATACACCTCTGCTTATCTATCTAAACACTGAAGGGTTATCATGTATATAAATATTACATCGAAATGAAATGAAAGCAGGTCAACCTAACTAAACCAAATTTATATGTGTTATTTTCATAACATACATTAAGATTTATTATTTTCGATCTAACATTAAGATATGTAAGTTTATCTCCTAGATAGCTTGCTAGTGTGTACTTCTTGTCATGGCTTTTCTGTAATTGTAATTTCATGGAAGGATCATACACAGTTGTTATAGAAGCTTGGATCTGTAACCGCTCGGGTCGGTTATTTTCTCGCACTTTCACTTTTTTTATAATCAATTAAAAATACAAAAGACAAAAATACAACTACTGTGCCGATCGTGGATAAGCGAGAATGGACACTAGAAATATTCTTATAAAATGTATATACTATTTTAAATTGTTGGTTGGCTTTTTTATATCTAAGGCACATTCGTAGTTTGATTTTAGCCTGTTCATTGCAAGCTGTATTTAGATGTAGCATCCCTTGAAAAGCAGTTACTCCTGGTGGGTTAATTGAATATTTTGATAACCATAAAGGAGTTTTGTCAGTGGCACCACCAATGGGGGACTAGGAGGAGGGAGACATGTACCCCAGTCTATAATCACTTTGCGATTTGTCCAAACAAACGGTTTGAGGATATGGAACGTTTATAGCAAGGTTTAATTCAATGTCAAGCGATATCGTTTGGTGTTTGTGACCTTTTGTTGAATACCTAATTGTACGCCACACTTAAGGGCGTAGTGCAGGAAGAGAAGTGGTCCAGTCCACTAAAACTCCCCCGTTTTGTTGTGGCTGGCTCAGCCCCTGAGTCTATGTTTCACTGGACAAGCAGATAACGAAAGAAATTCTTCAATATGGCATAGCAGTTTGCAGTGATATACTGAAAGAAGATTGTTGCGAAGGAGCTTAAAGGCTAGTGTACTCAGGCAAAGACCTGGCATCGCAGCGTACAGTGTGGCTGCAGCAATGTGAATTTTTGGAAGTCTCTAGATAAACTATCAGCAAACAACTGTTCGTCACAAAGAAGTAGCATAGAAAAGAAGTGGTAATCCTGGGTACAGCTGTTGTAACTTCATTTGGAATTAGAAAAGACACAACTCCTGACCGCTAACATGCGGATGTTATATTGCCTGTCTTTGAGACAAGACGTCTGTTAGGCCATATCCTTGGCATTTTGTGGTCCTTTTGTTGCATGCATCCCTTGATAAGTCAAAGGAGTGAAGAAACACAACCTGAAGCGCCACGTAATGATACTCCAGAGAGTAATAGTGTGGTATTTGAAGGGAAGGGAAGGGTCACAAAGAGGAAGTTAGACGTTGAGTACGCCAAAGACTTAGCCTGCATTGACCAAAGTAACGAGTGTCGGCTAGACGCCTTAGCCGTGATGGAGGGAAGCAGCAACAGCGCGCAATCTCCAACTCCCAGTAATGGCATCATTAGGCCAATTAACAACCAAATGAAAACGAACATAGCTACTAATAACCATTTCCACCAGGCCGGCAGAAGTAGCAGTATGACAAGCTATCCTGCAAAATCATCTCAGACCAAAAAACTTGTGATCAAAAATTTCAAAGGTGATTATGCGTACTTTAGAAATAAGTTTAGTTCAAACAAAAATAACTGACATGGCATACGACTATTTTTGATTCGACAATTAAAAGTAAGCTGAGATAAGGCATGCTTGGCCTTTTATAAGTGTTCTAGTGCATTTTAGTGTAGCGTTGGGCGGTGATTCATCGCAATGAGTACTTGCTGATTTGACAGAACCTGTGGTAAGAGAAGACGTCTAGGTACAAGTATGCCGTTGCACCAAGGAATGGATGTGATTTTGACTTTTCAGACTAAAAAGAGCTTTCTATATCTTTCTTGACCAATTTTTTTCAGTATTAGACCTTTGCAAGATTACAATACAGAGGGAATACAAAATAACCCATTAACTTGAGGTGCTGTTTGGTTTGTTATTTTTTTGAGGTGATTTAGGTTTTTACCACACCATAGGTTTTCCCCCTGGATTTAGTTAGAAATCACAATTTGTGGTGTAATGAACTCTGTGCCCATCTTTGTTAGAGGTGTTTTTCAATGGTTGATAATGTGCTTTATATGTAGTGATCCCCTTTATGCTATGCTATTGTTGAATAATAGTGGAATAATTTCCTCAGGGACTTTGGCATCATGGTAAGAATTTTAATTACATAGCTAGCTCCAATCAAAGAGGGACCACAGAATAATGATTACAGTATTTCACAACATTTCTTGCAAGATCTTGCAGATAGTAAATGATTGACTGTATGCATTTTATAATTGCAATTCTAAATATCATGAACTTTGTTGCGAATATTAAAGACTTCAGGGTATTTAATTGCCCTTGCAAAAGTCATCGATTACCTGTCTTAGCATTTCCAGTGGTAGTGAGTAGTAGAAGCACTTTACACAAAGTTTTTAGCAGCAATATCTCTCTATTTTTGAAATATTATGAGTTACATGGCAATTGTACCAGCGGTAACTGTTTTGGAGTTAAAAATCCATGCATGAATTTTTGAGTCTGCAATTTTTCGTCAGCAAACAGATAGTATATTTCTTTAGTGCTTATCCGAGTAGTGTCTAAAGCCCACAAGTTTCTGTAGAATGTATTATGTTGCATTTATAACTGGTAGCCAGAAGAAAGCTTTACAGCCTGAAAGAAAGAGTTGATCAAGGTTGTTGTCAAACTTTGCTCTGTCCATTGGTGGATTTTTGAAAGTAAATTGAGGGTGTTGGTGGTATGGCCAAATTTTATAAGGTAGATTTGCTGATTATTAACATTATAGCTCTTGGAGTTGCCCTGTACATGAGAGCTGTCCATTACAGCAATAAGAATTTAGGTAGGAATGAGGGAGAATTGATATGTAGTTTGTATCAATTATATACTTGTCACCAAATTATGGTTTTTTTCAAAATGTTGTGTTTTGCTTTCTTCATTTTGCCTCTGCTGCTACTTTGATACTCTGTTCTCATTTAGAAAAACCAAATCTGCCTGACAACTACAAAGAGGAAACATGGGAAAAATTAAAGGATGCAGTCAATGCCATCCATTCAAGTCGGTCAATATCCTCAAGTCTTGAAGAGTTGTATAAAGCAGTGGAAAATTTGTGTTCCCATAGGATGTCTCAGATGTTGTATGAAGAGCTGAGGGATGTGTGTGAAGTTCATGTTAAGTCAAATATCAACCAATTTGTTCAATATCCTTTTCAAGACCAGTACCCAGTATAGTTTTTTGTTATAGTATTTCATTACTACAGGCAAATAATTAGAACTTATGGACTCTCCTGGTTTGCTACCTGAGGTTTGGTGCCATTTATCTTTTTTCATCTTGAGCAAGTAGTACTCAATATTATATATATATATATATATATATATATATATATATATATATATATATATATATATATATATATATATATATATATATATATATATATATATATATATATATATATATATATATATATATATATATATATATATATATATATACATATACAATCAGTAGCTAGCCAGTAACCAGGATTTCTCCTTTTTCAGTGCAAACAGAAAGGTTAATATAATGCTCAGAAAAACCAGGAGAAAATTAAAATTTGCCACCACCTGGGATTGAACCAGGGTCTCTCGCATTCCGGGCAAGCGTCGTAACCACTAGACCACAGTGGCTTGTTTTAACTCCCCTGGTTTTTAGCACCTTATGAACACTTTTGGCTTTCGCCTTTATCAAGCAGCTCTAATATATACAATCAGTAGCTAGCTATTTTCTCTATTTTCTCCTGGTTTTTCTGAGCATTATATATATATATATATATATATATATATATATATATATATATATATATATATATATATATATATATATATATATATATATATATATATATATATATATATATATATATATATATATATATATATATAATATATATATATATATATTTATTTATTTATTTATTTATTTGAGGAAGTTAGAAATCACTACCATTTTAAAACCCTTTGATACCCGAAAGTGAAGGGTTTCCACTTACTTTCAGATTTTGCATTTTGCATGTGAACTCATTGTTCCCAGTCCACATCCATTTGTTTGCACATCACAATATGTTTACATATGACTTGGATCAAGGAATTTGCATGTGAAATCTGAAATCCAAATTAAGTGGAAATAGGCCTTTAGATAAACAAATTATGGGGCATGTAGACAGAAATAAAACACTATAATAAACAGAATAACTTGCATTTTTGTACAACTGTTTTTGGAATTGACTTTGTGCCACACTCAGCTTTAGCAAGTTTTGCACTCCAAGATCCCACCCCACCATCTTATTTCTGCACCACTGGAAGGTAGATCATTTAGTATGGTCAGGATTGCATTGTTCCACTTTACAAGTATGTTGGATCATGCCACTTTTCTAATGATATATCATTGAAGACTTACATGCCAGTGCTGTTGCAAGAAATTGCTATAGTTTATTGGATTATTTGCATGATTTGAATGAATGAGTAAATGAATGAATAAATGAGTATATAAATGAATGAATTAATCATGCACCCAAGTTCATGTTAATGTCAGGAAGCTTTCTTACTTTGTGAATTGGACAGCAAAAACAGTTTAGTGAATTTTCAGATATGACCTTCACAACATGTCGTTCACAGTTTTGTTATGTATTTCAAGTCAGTTCTGTCCAATAATGTAGAAATGTAGATTGCAGTCAACATTAACTCTTAAGCGAAAAAGAAGTTCCACTTGAGACTTGATTGCAGAAGGGCTGTCTTTTCGTGTAACATTGGCTTGTGTGTTTATAGACAGGACTTTCAAATGTCGTCAGTTTATGACGATATTTTATTTAGCACCATATAAGTATTTCCTGTCATTTATTAGTATATTTGCTACGATCTACCGAATGAGTAATATGGAGGATTTTAAAGAATAGTATACTCATCTGTTGTTTTTCATAGCTCTCTTTTCATATTAAGTTCCTATGCATACGAAGGCAGGCCATTTTGGGAGGCCGATATATAGCAGGCCCATACGTCGTTAGTCCGCCAGGTGTTGGGAGTTACAATGGAAAAGGCACTCCATTGGCCTGCATAGTCTCGGACGTATTTTCAAATGTTATTATTGCAAGCCGTGAAGCATGTCTCATAGTCAATTTGCATATGTAGCTCTTAGCAGACACACTAATCTGTCATTATTATTCAAATTTATTGGATTTTTCATGATTTTCTATATCTAATAATTAAATATATGCTTGATGAATATTATAGCAATGAGTTTGTCATTGAACGTAGCAGAATAGAACAAGGGATTGCTAATTTTGTGGCCATTTTTTTGCTTTAAGAATTTTCAGAAAACTAGTGGCAGTATAAGTGTTTTTGCACGATGCCCTACCAGCCAAATGAATTGACAAGTAGTTCAAAATAAACAAGCTGCTCTTCCTAGGGATCGTGCTTGGTCGCTATACTCACTGCTAAAACATTGGCTTTTGTAGCCATTAAGTCAAATAATGCCTTTGTGCATGATATATGTTATCATGCGTACCGTTTTCGTTATATAGCAGACCTTGCTACGTCATAGCATCTATTTGTAACAATAGACCGTAAGTTAAGATATGTCTAACAAAAGACCGTAAGTTAGGATATGTCTGTCCTGTTTTGTTATAAAGGAATGTACTTGTAACAAAAGTTTGCATCGGGCCTTCTTTTTATTGGTCGTTTATAATCATTTTGAAACCAAGTGTCTAGTCGTCCTCGTCTTTTATCATTTGAATTATTGTAGGTGCTATTTTTGCTGTTTGTTTATCTTAACTATTATCACTGGTGCAATGGACAGTGTTGTGTTCTGTAGTCAACTGAACAACTGTTGGGAGGATCATTGCCGACAAATGGTATGTCGTTGTATATTTTCAATCAGGTTTTCTCTGAACTGATTCGGGCACTATTGGAAGTTTCAAATACAGTCAACCTCGCATAATTCGGATCACACGGGACTGGCTGATTTTGTCCGGATTACAGAAAATCCGGATTACGGAGAAACTTTTTCAGTGTTGCACTTTAATAGGAAACTAATTGGACTTGGCAATTCTGTCCGGAATATACAAATATCCGGATAAAACCGATCCGAATTATGCAAGGTTGACTGTATCAGAAATTAAGGTAGTTTTTTCAAAGTTCTTCCCATCTCCCATCCTCTTGAAAATGAGAATTAATATGAACACACTTTAAGGGTTCTTTAACTAGACTATTCTATGCAAGATATATATTTATATATATTTATATATATATTTATATTTATATTTATTTATATTTATTTATATTTATTTATATTTATTTACATGATGAGTGAAGATGAAGAGTTGTATCGAAACGTCTGAAACTAAAAAGGAGAATATATTTTGTATCAATTTCCATATTCATAGTTAAATATTCAATGTGTGTGTGGCACTTAATATATATTATATATATATATATATATATATATATATATATATATATATATATATATATATATATATATATATATATATATATATATATATATATATATGCATTTAATTTATATGTTTTATTGCTTTTATCTTGCAGATCATGATTCGGAGTATTTTTCTGTATCTGGATAGAACTTATGTGCTTCAAAATCCAGCTGTTCTTTCTATCTGGTATATTTTATTTCTCAGTTTGTCTTTCTTTGTTACCATCTTATGCTCACTTGCTTGTATAACTCAGGTGTCATACTGTTGTGTGTGTGTGTGTGTGTATATATATATATATATATATATATATATATATATATATATATATATATATATATATATATATATATATATATATATATATATATATATATATATATATATATATGTATGTATGTGTGTGTGTATGTATGTATGTATATATATATGTATATATAATTTATTTCCTATCCATTTCAATGTACTTTGGTTTTATTTGAATGAAGTGAATAAGTGGTCGAAAACAGTTGACAGTGTACTTGATGTGAACTAGAATAGTTCTTTATACTATATTGTCTGATTTTATGTTGCCTTTGCACGTAGATGATGTTTGATAAAACTTTACTTTTTTGATTTGCCAATACTTAGCTTGCTTTCTGTAGACTATTCCTTTACTAAGGGTCAAGAAAATGCGATTATCCGTTAATTAAAGAATGCCATCTTAGAGCATTTTGTATTGTTGTGTCATTTTGCACTACCCCTACTTTGTACTGAAGTTTTGTATTTCTTTTTTGGTTGGCTTTCCACCTGATCTCACTAGTGTTCCTTATTCAATTTGAATTGGAAGCTTCACAATGATTTGTACATTTAGCTGAATTTAAGTTATTATGCTAATCTATGTATGAAGATTTCCCAGTGGTGTTGATTAACATATCTGCTCAGTTGTGCGTGATTTTTCTAGCAAAACTCGTTGCCATATGAAATTTTGTTTCGATTTTCTTCATAGCACTATATTAGATACAAAACCAAGCGTTCAGTCTTTGCTAGAATAATAAAAATCAATTTGTTTACAGTAGGGTGGAAAAGTAGCTAATTGAAGGAGCTGGTTAAGGCCTATATTATAAGCTACGCCCATCACAAGGTGTTCATTTTTGTTGGAACGCGAAAAGATGAGAGCGACTATAAGATAGACTACCGTAGATGACCGAATATCAAATTGTCTCGAGCCTAAAGTCAGATTGTGCTCGTACTCCGGGGTGCTTATCCAGGCAGGGACGGCTGTTCGACACTGGGTGCTTATTCGGTCATTTCCAATTTAACAATTACTTGTAATTATATTGTTCTTAGTCTTTTTTTCTTTAATTTTAGTATTAGTTGGCCTTAATTAGCTTCTTTTAGCTAAATATAAAACGCCAACAGTAAATAAATTGATGATGATGATGATTCCTTTATTCATTGATTGACTATTTGTCTTCACTATAGCACGAAAAGGCGGGAACATTCTTTTAGCATACTTTCAGCCTATTGGTTTCTAATTAGGTCACTAACAGACCTCTGAATCGTAGCATCTCTAGGTTTAGACTAAGATTAATTCTTTCTATTTTCCCAAGGGATATCGGATTGCATTTGTTCAGATATCACGTGATGAGCAATCATGTCGTACAAGCAAGAACAGTTGATGGCCTCCTTATCTTTATTGAACGGGAAAGGTAAACTTCGAATCCCACACGGTGTCAAATATAGATGATCTCTTGGATTCATTCCATTTCTGTCAGAAGAGCTTTTTTTATGATATTTTACTCAAACTAGAATGGACGATACCGTAGGGAGTATGCTTCGCCATATCAGCCCTGTGCCCAGCTGCGGTCTACACATCTGACATACATAGCATACAACATAACATACAGCATAACATACAGGGGGTCTTTCATCCGTTGCGCAACGCAACGCTACAACCCCAACAAGGAAGGAAGGTACCTCGATCCATTACCGCATCGTTTACCAAGGTTCCCAGAGAGGAAGCGCTTTTTCCACCTCTGATTGGTGATGTGTTAATTTATATGTGTCTCAGCACTTTGGTTGTTTGGAAGGATTGTATGTGAAATGCCAGATTTCCCCGGTAACTGGTTTCTTGAAGCTGAGAGTAGATTTGTACTTTTCTCATAGAAAATGAACTGAAAAGTGGGAAGCTAGAATCTCTGCCATATGTATAGGATCGATAGGCAGGAAGAATTTTAAAACGTTTCTGTGTTTGTTTTCCTAGAAATGGAGAGTCAGTTGATCGAAGTCTGCTGAAGAGTTTGCTCAGGATGTTAGCTGACTTGCAGGTAGGCTTCAAACAGTTTACTTCTTGGCGGGGTATATCTTGCAGCATAGTTAGAGATGCATCCCTATTTATCATGTGGAAGTAATTTGATGCATGGTTTCATATTTGACACATGCAGCCTAAATTCCTATAGCTACATATCCTTTGTATCTTCTTTGATTGAATTTGTATGCAATCATGTTTCGTGTAAATGTTTTGTATTCGACCACCTTTTTGGATTACATACATTTTTTACTTAGATGTACGAGGATGTGTTCGAAAAGAAGTTTTTGCAAGCAACAGAAAATCTATATGCAGCAGAGGGTCAAAAGTACATGCAAGATAATGATGTATGTTTCAATTTTGTCCTACATTTTCCTATGGTTACACCCATGGCTAGCGGTTTGTGTTTTCCCATCGTTATAAAAATATTGTTTCAAAAAGGGAGAATGAAAGTGTTGGTAAAACGAAGAAAATATGAGTGCCTAGGAAGTAAGATTGCGTAGAAACGACTATTAGAAGGGCCTTGGCAGCAAGGGAGCGGAGGCAACGTTATAAAAGATAGCAAGTTAGGCATCTCAGGAAATAATCAGATGTTGATTAACTTTCACTAATAGAAAGCTCTGTATCATCCCCACGAATCACCTGTTTTCACTTGAACCTCTTCAGGTACCTGAGTATCTAGCACGTGTTGACAGAAGATTAAAAGAGGAGTCGGACCGATTACTACACTATTTGGATCCATCAACCAGGTATACGAGTGGATTTGCGATAATTTTTATTTATCAAAAAAAAACTTGTGTTACATTCCACTAATTGAAATGCTGTTTCGGTCGTTCCATTGAATTTACTATAGTTTGTAGCACGCATGGGATGATTAGTGAGTTTCTTTAACTTTAAAGTATCATTCTGATTTTGAACAAGTTCTGCTTTATGGTCATTTGTGATTTTTATATGATCTTCAAGCACAGTACTTGAAAATGGGGCGTACTTGCATAGCAGCAAGGTTCCACCTCAAAAACCAGCCAATGGACTAAAAATTTTTGTTTGATTAAGTATATTTCTCCTCTCAGGAATTCAATAACACGTTATCTAATTTAGATTTACTTTTGTCTACAGAAAGCCATTAATTAACTGCATAGAAACACAACTGCTTGGTCTTCACTTATCAAACATTCTGCAAAAAGGTTTTGACAATTTAATGGCTGAGAACAGGATCTCGGACCTTGCTTTGATGTATCAGCTGTTCTCAAGAGTAAGGTGTGGGTTAGACGAACTGTGTGCATATTTTGGCGCTTATATAAAGGTGAGAATCCACATGAAATTCCTAAATTGGGGGTGTGTTGCGACTCGCTGAGACGGGGGTAGCTTTAGTTTGATCATGGCTTGATTTGAAATTATAATCCATCATATTGCAAGGCTGATTTTCATTGATTTTAATTAATATGCTTAATTACCCCCAGACGATGAAAAATTTCTTTTTATGCCAGTTATATATCATTTGCGAATTACCCATTCATTATCTACGTGCATTTCTTACTTATTGTACTATCGACCTCTGTAATACCCTGGCTGGCAGATAGTACCATTCCTGTAGGATGGTTTCATGTTTGTTGCAGGCTAGAGGAGCGGCTATAATTATTAATCCAGAAAAGGACAAGACTATGGTGCAAGACTTGCTAGATTTCAAAGAGAAACTTGATAGCACATTCGAGGATGCATTTGCAAGAAATGAGAAATTTGTCAATACAATGAAGGTCTGAATTTTGCATTGCCGTTTCAAACGCTCCTATTGCGGACAAAGTTTCAATGAAGTGTTTTTAAGTATTGCAGTGGATGTCAGTTTGGTTTTGTTGAATCATAGCTTCAACTTTTAGAGTAAAGTTTGAGTTTATTAAATCAAGATTTATATTTTTAGATGTAAATGCTCTATGATGTCCTTTCGTTTAGGAAATGAAGATAGGGATTAATGAAATAAAGTTATTCCCACTACATATGCATTAGCAACTGTGTTTTAACAATTTCGTTCGGTGGTCTCGAGGCCTTTTTGGTATCTATCAGTGTGTTCCATTATTACAATAGAGATATGCACTTTTTTAGGAGGCTTTCGAAAATTTCATCAACAAGCGTCCAAATAAACCCGCAGAACTGATTGCGAAATTTGTGGATACAAAACTTCGTGCTGGAAATAAGGTATGCTGGATTGTTTAGTCTACGGATTTGTTTCTTTACTTCGGCAATAGTTTAGATGTTAGTTGTGTAGCTAGGATTTTGCTTTAACATTCCCGTCTTTTGTTTTTGTATAGATAACGTACGTTATTTGAAGAAATGCACCTTGCATCGTAATTTTCCTTTATTCTACTATAATTAAGGGTGTTTCATTTAACATTGACACAAGTGACGTACAGGGTGACTCTAGACTGTTGGTATTACTTCCGTCTACAGCACAGTTCTGCTAGATTATATTATCAGGTATTGTCAGGCGTGCCTTAATAGATTTCCATATATAATGTTTTTGTAGGAAGCAACAGAAGAAGAACTTGAAAGGTTGTTAGACAAGATCATGGTTTTGTTTAGATTCATACAAGGTCAGTATGCTTAGGATCCCTGTCAATCACTGTGATCAATCACTGTGATCATTATCCACATCATCATCGTCGTAATCATCACTGCTACTATCACATCCTCCACCAACATTATATCCCAACTATGATCTCGACCATTACAGCCACTACTACCACCTTGAGCCCCACAGATGCCACTACTGCAACGACAACAACCATGCAACACCAACATAACAACTACCACCTCCATAGCCATTTCTATCTCAGCCACAACCGCTACTTATTATTACCATATCGCTAGATCCGCTATGGCTGCCATGGCCGCCACCTGAATCTAATGCTAGCAGCTATAGCATAGCCACAAAGTGTTTACGAGCTCTGATCAGGTCTATTTTCTCCCAACCTAATTGACCAATAGTTATGCAGGATTATCACCACACATGCGTTCCACAGCTAAATTTAGGCCCATGTTGCATGATGATTGGTCAATTAGATTGGGAGAAATTAGACATGACCACAGCTGTCAAACATTTAGCGGCAATGCTGGCAACTACATTTTATATTTAAACCTTTTTTCTGTTATAGGTAAGGATGTCTTCGAAGCATTTTACAAAAAGGATCTTGCAAAAAGGTTACTAGTTGGAAAGAGTGCATCGGTAGATGCGGAAAAGTCAATGCTAACAAAGCTTAAGCAAGGTTAGATGGCTTCATATGTAATAGCGTTTTGCTACTTGCATTTTTACTAAATAATATTTAGAATTTCAATTTGAAGTTTATCAACATCGCAGGATTTCTTGCTGTAGGAACTTAGTAATTTTAGTCTTGTATCTATACTTTAAGTAAAACATTGATAGTCCTTAGGGACTAGATTTGCTATTATTTACTTCTTTTGGATGTGGTGTGAATGTGAATGTACATAGTGGAGAATTTTTAACTTCTGCAGAATGTGGAGCTGCTTTCACCAGTAAACTGGAGGGGATGTTCAAGGATATGGAACTGTCAAAGGACATTATGTCTAGTTTTAAGCAGGTAGGTACTGTTCTAACGGTGTTTATCATGATCTTATCATTCTATGAAACTCAATCATACTTTTGTAATCCAGGTATGTATTACTTGTATGAGCAAATAATTATTATTTATTTGTATGTTATTCAGTGACGTTATCTTATGAAAATATACCTTGCCAAAAGTCTTGCAATCTACTGTTTGGTATTGCATAATTACTTGTCATATATATACCTCTTGTGGCACTATCTTTCTTAGTGTGAATCTAGTGTGGTTAAAGTGTCTCCATATTTTCATAGTACTTGCAAAATCAGCCAAATCCAGTTCCAATTGACTTGACTGTCAATATTCTTACAATGGGATACTGGCCAACTTATGTACCAGCAGATGTACACTTAACACCAGAGGTGAGCCTTTTTCTATCATCTTTCTTGCTCAATGTCATAAGATGCTTTAATTATTTGTTGCATTGTTATGAAGACTGCGGTGAGACAACATTTCCACCTTATTGCAGTATCATTTTTGTACATCACAAGAAATAAAGGCGTTTTTGGATGGGGTTGTGGCATTGCCTTTTAGCCTGGCAAAACTTACTACTCATGATTGGCGATTTAATTTTATACGCTCATCTGTTTCAATGATAATTCTGTCCTCAGATTGCTTGTCAGGACACTGTATAAAAAGCTCTAATATTCTTTCGTGAATGGAGTGTTATTTCTTTATTATTTCCCGAAATAATGAGCAGTCACACCTACTCGATTTCAGATGGTAAAATTACAAGAGAATTTCAAGGGATTCTACCTCAGCAAATATATTGGTAGGAAATTGCAATGGCAGGCAACATTGGGACATTGTGTTGTCAAGGCTTCATTCTCATCGGTATGCTTTTATTTAGCGAATGTCACTACTGCATGCGCCTATTAGGTGACCGCTCTCATACATATATTCTTTTGCAATGTGAAGGAGATTCACAGAACAATATGCCATACTGGTAGTGCATAGTCTTGATGCCCTTCATCTACACACCATTACTATAGTAGTGTCATTAGGTGGAATATATTCACTGGACAAGTACGAAGTCATTATTTTTATCTCTGTTTGGAAGTAGTAATGAACAATTTGTATCATTTGTGTGAGCTGATCTGTCTACTTTGCTGGATAGATGGAACTGCCTTATGTTTAGAGCATTTGTCTTGTCCTTGTGGCTTTTCCATGTAAGCATCCTGTTATTACCCGAGGCAGTATTATGCTTTCCTTCATTTATCCTTTCTTACGCGTTTTAGGCTAGAAGTTTGATTTAGAACCAGTTTGCGGTCAGTCACTTGAAATGCTGTGGATTTTCTCTCAGTTATCATATAGAGTTTGCAAATTATGATTTCTCTTGCGCCATTCTTATTTACTGAAACATGTCCCACGTGTGCCGCAGTGTTTCCAGTAATTCAGTTGCATGTCATTCTGGTCATGTAATGTTTCTGTTGTCGCATGCCTGTCTGCTGCCCTGACGTACTTCAGATGTTGCATACGATTGGTCAATCTATATATCCATTGTCTCTCATCTGTTTCAGGGAGGTAAAGAACTTAGTGTATCATTGTTCCAAACACTTTGTTTACTTCTTTTCAATGATGGCGATGGACTTTCCCTCGATGATATCAAGCAGGCAACTGGCATAGGTATGTACCGCTGAATTTTAGTGGTAGTTTTTATAAGGAGATAATGCTGTATTGGTTTAGGAGATACCATATATAGTAATCTACCTTTTTATTGGACATTGTACAAATTGGTTGCTGCACGGCTATACATTTGATCTTGTGGATGCAATGCAAAGCATATCATTTTATTTGTTGGAACTCACATGCTTGTTCAGGGTGGAAGCTTGACCTTGAAGTTCTAGTCCGAAACATAAAAGTTGCTTTCCGTTAACACTTGATGGTAGTTATTTATTACTTTGAAATGTTGCAATGCAGATATTATTATGTGTCCTGTTGTGTAGCTTT
Organism: Mastigias papua; assembly: GCA_964019165.1. Taxonomy (NCBI): domain Eukaryota; kingdom Metazoa; phylum Cnidaria; class Scyphozoa; order Rhizostomeae; family Mastigiidae; genus Mastigias; species Mastigias papua. Next base: position 6,439,679 of record OZ025270.1, on the reverse strand, counting down.
TCCTTTATTGATTATTTGTTAATTTAAGTCGTTTTACATACCATAGTTATCTCCTAGAATGAGACCGTTGTCTTGATTATTGACGTATAGTGCTTCACTAATTTGACTTTTACATGACTATTCCTTTGCAAAATACAAAATTTCGAATGTGAATGATCCTCAACAGATATAAACATCATTGCTCGGTCTCAGATAAACAAATGCGACATTTTCGGAGGTTTAGATAAACTAGGTTGAACATTCGTGTAATGTATCACACCACAAAAATTACAAAGGATCATGTATAATTTTAAATGGCATTTTTTCAGATGACACAGAACTTCGTAGAACTTTGCAGTCATTATCAGTTGGAAAAGCTAGAGTTATTCGCAAGAAACCAATGGTAAGTCCTGGCTTTAAGGAATCTATCTTTCCAGCTATCTCTGTTCTAAAAAGAAGCTTTATAGCTTCTTGTGTGAAGAGCATATTCAAACTTTGGTTTTGAGAATGTGTCCATTTGAACTTCGGACCAACGACGTAGCATTCAAGGTTGTTATTTACGAGCGTCAGCAAGATGGAAGGTATTTTTATAATATATCTAGTTTTTTTAGCCATGCGACCTTTCTTATAGTGAGAAGGATCTTTCTTTTTCGTTTCTAGAGCAAAGAAATCGGGGACAACGATTTGTTTTATTTCAACAATGACTTTGTTCACAGACTTTACAGGATAAAAATTAATCAAATTCAAATGAGGGAAACGGTAAGAGGCAGTTATTAAATTTTTATATTTAACTCCATTCGATGGTATGTGTAATTTAATTGTTTGCCGAAGTTGCTGGCAGAGTTTCGATATATCCATGAGTTGTTGAAAAGCAATCTGATGGACACATTAGGAGGAAAGTGAAGGTGAAACAGGCATGGTTTGACCCTAAGTTAATAGGTCAATGTTGAGTTATTTCTTGGCCTCTGTTAGTAAGTATATTTATGGATAACTTTGGTATTGCAACTGAGAGAGTGGTTTATTCCATAGAAAATGCGTATTCGAGGAGTGATTTGATATGAAATAGAACTAAAGGGATCTAACGGCCCTCTGACTTAGGGTAGGACCATACCTGTTTCACTGTCATTTTCCTCCCAATGTGTCCATCAGATAGTTTTTCACTGTTGTGGAGTGAAAGAGGAGGGAATACCCAGGTAGTAATAACACTCATTTCAATCAGGAGATTTGCTCAACAGATGAGTAGTCTTGTTACTTAGCACCCCACGCTAAAGTGCGCTACTCATTAGTAATTGCTTTGTAGCCTGAAGAAAATGTCAGTACAACAGAAAAAGTGTTCGAAGACAGGCAATACCAAGTAAGTTCAGTTTTGTGGTGATAAATTTTGAATTTAGCTGTTGTGATTAATTGTATTAAATCATATTCTATTGCATATATTATTTTATTTTAAGATTCCTTTTCATTATGCTTAATTGATGTTAGATATCATTGGTACATTTGATATACATTTGAGGCATTGTGCTTGCTTGCTTGCTTTCAAGTTGGCTTGATTTTATCCAGTCATTCCTTCTGTTTTCGTGTGCTGCTGTGTCTTTAGATCTACTTCTGCTCTCAGGCCCACCGAGAGCTTTTATGTGGCCCGAGGCATATGGACAAGACAGGAATCTTGATGACGTCATTATGAAATTTGAAGGAACTAGAGAATCATCTCTTAGCTTTTGGAGGCCGCTCTCATGTTCGGGGCTTGGGACAATCTGCCTCACATGCCCCCTCCCCCTTTTGGTGGGCTCGTGTGTCCTCACCTGCCCACTTCATACTGTTATTTCAATTTCATCGTAGGTTGATGCTGCTATTGTTAGGATAATGAAAACTAGAAAGAGCCTGACGCATAATTTGCTACTCGCAGAGCTTTACAATCAAGTAAAATTTCCTGTTAAGGTCAGTACAAACATATGTTACCTACGGGCATGTGCATCTTGGTTATAGATTATATATGCACCTATCCAATCATCAACCCAATTGAATCTGCATAGACTGAGCTTACAATTTGGCAACCGATTTATGTGATCTGCCGTTCTTGTTTAATGAGAATTGTTCACGTGCTATGTTTTTACACTCTGTTGATATTTCAAAGTGCTTTTAGTGCTATCATCGACAAACCTTTAAGTATTTTGGGGCTATATGTTGGATATAGTGTTGGATGCCTTTGGCCAAAGCTTTGATGAAGTAGAGTTCAGTTTTCCAGAGTTGTCAATAGACACTGGTAAAGCATTGCCGCCAATTGTTTAAGAGTACGATCAGAACTATTTTCTCCCAACCTATTTGACCAATCAGTATGCGGAATGCTCATCACACGTGCCTTCTTCAGCTTCATTTAGGCCCATTTTGCATGCTAATTGGTCAGTTAGGTTGGAAGAAAACAGATGTGATCGGGGGTCTCGAACATTTGGCGCCTATGCTTGGTGGTAAGCAATTGCAGAAGTGCAGAAGCATGGCTTTGTGGTAAAAGTACTGCCTTTCAAAGCAATGTGTATAACTAGTATAGACTCTGGCCAGCAAGTATCGTTTGGCAGCTGTTCTCGATCCGATATCGCAGTACTCTCGTTCAAATTTGGTCCATTTGTCGCATTGCTTACTTGACAAGTCAGAGGGTATCGCGGTCTGATGATAGATCGTGTGAGGTTTATATTGGAAGGAAAGATTATGTTGCAGGAAATAATTTATGATGTTTGCTATTACTCGAAAAAGCGGGAACATTCCTTGAGCAAACTGAAAAGCTTTTTTCGTCCGACTCTTCACAAAGTATGAAACGTCGGGTAACGACCGAAAGGTGAATCGAAATATATGAATGCTGCATCCACTTGGCAGTATTGTTGGCCAATGGGCACCTTTTCACCATTTTTCACTTGAAGAGTCCAGGGGGAAAGAACTGTTTTGTTTATAAAAGACTGGGTTTAGGGTCTTTATTTATGTTGATTCCAGAACGCAAAAATGAAAGGATGATATTGCTTGCCCAATGATCCGAAAAGTATGTTTGCTGTAGTCCTTTTCCTATTAAACTTGAATAACTATTTGCAATGGCAGTTCTTATCTGTAGTGTAGTCACCAAATTGCATCATTGATTTACTTTCCTGACAGTAATCTTAGCATCTTAATTTTCGTTTTCATCCGCAGCCTGCTGACGTTAAAAAGAGAATAGAAAGTTTAATCGACAGGGATTATATGGAAAGAGACAAGGACAATCCCAACCAGTATCATTACGTAGCATAAGAGAACTCAGCTAATTCCTATATCTAGCAACTGTTTCCGTTGGCTCATTCATTTTTGTTCCACAAGGAGGAGTTTTTTCTGCCAGCCATGTTGGGTCGCAATTCGTTGTTTATCTCAAGCATGGTAGTTGAAATCGTGAGATGTATAGTTGCTATACGTGATATGGAACTCTGAAGTTACGCTATTAGTTTGTCATTCTGTATTCCGTACATGAATGGTTCGACTGTAATCTGTAAAGTCGGATACAGTGGATGTCAGAAATCTTAGGACTGGATTGTTTCTTGATACTGTTACAGGGCTGTACATAAGGAGAATCTTGAACGTCGTTCATTTCCCCCCAGCTAGTTTACAAGTCCGTAAAACACCACAATTTTTTATAAATATGATTGTCTGGGACAGTTTTTGGTTTGCAGTCGCTGCTGACTGCTGGACATTTCCCTTAGTTTAAACCTAATTTTTTTCGGCAGTTTTTTTAGTCTTGTGGGAAATGCCGGGTATCTAACGAATATTTTGCAGCCTTGGTGCTAAATCTGGCTTTCATGTAATGGATATTAACACAAACTTCCCTTGCAGAAGTGAACTGGCAGTTTCCATTAAGATACTAGGGTCGCTGGTTGAACGTCTGTGCTATCCTTGCGTAGCAAACGATCCTAACGATATTATACAAACCAGGCTTTTTGTGTCTTGATGGGTAATAGAGCTCAGTGGCATTAGCTAGGCCTCCCTACAAAGAAACGTCGGGGTAGCGACGTGCTGCCTCTGTGAATGGTATTTTAGAGGAAGACTAGTTGTATATACGATTCAGATTACTTTAGGGGTAGAGTTAAGTGTACAAATGCTCATGTTTGCAACACGGATCCCCGTTGTTTCACATCAGTGGCGGTCGTATGATTAATTCGTTGTTATTTGTAATGTCTAGTTTTCTTGCCATATCACTAGAACTGTGTGGCACCACAATGAGTGTTGTCTATGAGATTTGTAATTAGGAGCTTCTTAACGAAAGCAGTTACCGTAAATCCTCGAATTAGCCCCCCCTCGAATAAGCCCCCCTCGAATAAGCCCCCCTCGAATAAGCCCCCCTCGAATAAGCCCCCATGCTAGAACTTCAAATTGTTAATAACCCCCCCCTCGAATATGCCCCCACCCCTGATGATGAAGAAGACTTTCATAAAGACTAATGCTCAAATTTATACTGTTCTTGTAATAGTATGGAGAAAAGGAGCTTTGACAATGAGCTTTTCATACGGCATTTGTCAAATAATTTTATAAGCCCCCCTCGAATAAGCCCCCCTCGAATAAGCCCCCACCCAAAAAGCATCAAAAATAAATAAGCCCCCAGGGGGCTAATTCGAGGATTTACGGTAAGTGCCCAGAGGATGTGATGAAATGACGCTTCTAAGCATATAATGTCTGTAGGATATCCCAGATCGATGCTCTTCTGCGCCTGTTTTTAACGGCACAGACGCGTTGACTCTTTGCCTACCAGTATTTTACAGTTAACTCATATTTTTCGCCTGGTGTTATGTTTTGTTGTTGCATAGGCCTTATTATTTCGCATACTGTGGCCATTGATATCTTATTATGTCGTTGAAGACGTGGCTACTTGCGAATAGTTAATTTATTATGGAATGAATAGGGCGGTGCTTTTGTATTTGGATTGGAGATAGGATACCTATAGTCAATGTAGATGCCTTTGGGCTACGTATTGGTTGGGCTTTGGTTATAGTATTATCGTTTTGTCAGTAGAGCGTCCAGATTGCTCGAAACCAGTAGATATGACTTATGATTAC